>JANHGL010025006.1:1442-15375 GCA_024611195.1 Ceyx melanurus | reverse complement strand
GGTGCCCCTGCTCTGGCAGGGGGGTTGGACTGGATGATCTTCTAGCTCCCTTCCAACCCCTGACACTCTGTGATGCTGTGAGACAAAGTGGCCTGCCCGCAGCCACCACAGCAACTGTGAGTTTGGTTGTGAAGTAGCACAAATTGTTTAAGACATCCACATGTGTGAGCAACTGTTGCCATGTTATTTTTATAACCATTTTAGTGCATAGCACGAGCTGAAAAGTAGAAAAAGCTATTTCCAGTGTGTGTGCGTGCACACGCGTGGGCATGTAGGATAACAAAGTGGTTGATCAAGTTATGACAAAAATATGTCTGAAAACTTGAAGCTTTATTTAAAATTTAATTTACACAGAGTACTCAAGTGAGCAGAAATAGTCACTGCAAATTGTG
This sequence comes from Ceyx melanurus, assembly GCA_024611195.1. Lineage (NCBI taxonomy): Eukaryota > Metazoa > Chordata > Aves > Coraciiformes > Alcedinidae > Ceyx > Ceyx melanurus. Next base: position 14,983 of record JANHGL010025006.1, on the reverse strand, counting down.
TGCAACTGATGCACAAAGTTGTGTGTGCAAATAGATGAATAAGCTGCCCCTCATGGAATTAATTATGTGCATGCCTTTGCTTGTTCAGACCACTGAAATTAGCTGTAGCGTGCACGAGGGGGGAATGGAACTGCAGTACAAGTATTACATTGCATATGTTTAATTTTCATGGAAAAAAATGGTGTGGGTGGCTTCCATTTCAGCTAGGTAGCTCTAAACAAATAGAAACCTCAAATAAGAAAGAGCAGACATCTTAAAAGTCTAAAACTGACAACAGAAATGTCTTTAATCATTTATTTTAGCTTCTAAAAATATCTCTAGGGTATTCTGTGCTAAAAGAGGAAATGTACTGGAGAAGAAACTGGTACAGATCATGTTTGTTGTGTTGGGTTTTTCTATTTTACATTCAAGTTTTATGTTGTCAATTAACAATATAAAGCAACCGCTTCGGAATTGTGAAAAGCAAAATAGTTATTAAAAAAGCTCAACTTTACTAATAAAATTGTCTTATTAACTAGTCCACTTAACATGGTATGATAAGAAAATTCAGTAATCTGAAGTATGGAGAGAGGGGGAACCTCTAGAAGGTATTTTGTTGCATATCAACACAAAGGTGTGACTTATGTGGGTTGAAGTTTGTTTTCATACATTTTGGTTTTTCGAGGTGCTTGTCTCTATTAATAACTGCTAGCTACAGACTTCGTCTGGGTGCCTAAATATAAACTGTTTAAAATTCAATAAAGTTAATATCTTCTGGATGCCTAAATATAAACTGTTTAAAATTCAAGAATATCTTCTTTCTGCATCTGCAAGTTGACACTTAAAATCCCCACTAAGTTTCAATGAATTTGGGCAGAAAATGAATATTTATGTATTCAGACTGAACTGTCATGTATTTTCCACTGGCTAGGTGTTGTCCTTTTCCAAAAGACATCATTTATCACCTATTAAATCTTATTCTAGGATTGCTATGCATAAATTAATAAATGATTGCTTGTCCTTTAGGATGCTCATAATAATTACTGACTTGCTACACATGATTTGTTTTATTTACTTCCCAATGATTTCTATAGGGCTTTGGTGAAAAACTGAGACCATAATGGCTCTTTGTAGCTTAACCTATTGTTCAGTAGCTGAGACAGGTACACAATGATTAAACTGCCATCTAATATGTCATATTTGTAATCACCAACATTTATAATCTTAAAAATCCAGTTGTTCTTTGCTGATATTGAAACTATGGTCTTTATTTTCCAGGGTTTATTTGATTTCTGATATTCAAGGCCTGCCTAAGTTCTACAATGGCAGTTTTGAAGGTCTCAATATTTTTATATGTTGTAAGATGATTTTTTTATGCAACATCCCAAATATTTTAAGTAAAATCTATTTTCATGCATATAATTTAAACTACTTGTGTATTAGTCTCACCTTTGTACTCTTATTGAATGCTTAGTATGTTTCAGAGCATCTCCCTGACGAAACCTGGACTTTTACAGCATATCCATTTCATGTAAAAAGAAAAATATTTACGAATGAAAAATAAAATAGTAGGATTGCACTCACTTCTTTGTTTTTAAGAAATGGATACAATATACACCATTAGAGTATGGTGCTTGCACATTTCTTTTTTATCACCAAAGGCACTGGATTTTTCACCAAAGGTATTTTTAAAAGCTGCCATCTTCACTGTATAGAATTAACTACTTTATAGGGGTCTCTGGAGGCCACCTAGTCCAATTCCCCAAGAAAGCCAATCCTACTGTGGAATTATTTTTCCATCTCACATATTTGTCCCCCATACTTGCAGAATATCCATCAAGAAATAGAATTATCTCGGACAAATTAAAGTTGTCTGTGCTATACTCATGTCACTTAGAAACTAGTACAATCAGCTTCTGAGCCTGTAAATAAATTCCACTTGGAAAGGTGTGAAGCAAATGCAAAATCTTGTAGCTAAATGCATATTTCCTTTTTTTTTTTTTTCCCCCCTTGTTAGCGGAAATATTTAATCAGTGTTTCTCAGGTGCCTGAGGAAAGATCAGCAGGATATCCCCCCTGCATTCCAGCTCCAGCACACTGCAGGTCTCCTGAAGGTCCAGTAGCTGCAAGCCCTGTGCAGATGTTCCAAATGCTGCACGCTGTCTGGGCTGCCTGAGTCACTGCTCTCACTCATGCTATTCATCTTCCTGACAACAGCCAGTGACCCTGACCAGCTCAGGAGCACAACTGCAGGAGAATGTATTTTTTCCAATAAATACTACAAGCTTGATCCTTTGTTTGAACTGTTCAGGCTATTTTCATGTTATGGGGGTATTAGGGGTTGGAAGGGAGCTAGAAGATCATCTAGTCCAACCCCCCTGCCAGAGCAGGGGCACCTAGACCAAGTCACCCAGGAACAGATCCAGGTGGGGCTGGAGTGTCTCCAGAGATAGTTTGGAGTTAGTTTGGAGGAGGCTCTCTACAACTACATGAAAGGTTGTAGTGAGGTGGGTGCAGCCTCTTCTCCCAAGCAGATGACAACAGAACTAGAGGATATGGCCTGGTGTTGCAGCAGGGGAGGTTTAGTTTGGATATTAGGAAGAATTTATTTACTGAAATATTTACTGAAATAAAATTTACTGAAATAAAATTTACTGAAATAAAATTTACTGAAATAAATTCTTCCTAATATCAGTCAGGTGCTGGAATGGGCTGCCCAGTGAGGTGGAATCAGAATCCCTGGAGGCATTCAAAAAACATGTAAATGAGGCACTTCAGGACATGCTCTGATGGGATGGGTAGATGGTTTTTGCTGGTTGGGGGTTTTCTATGGGTTTTCTTTGGGGTTTTTGCTTTGGTTTTGGTTTGTTGGGGTGTTGGGGTTTTTTTCTGTGTGTGTTTTTTGTTTTTTGTTTTCAGATTTTGGGCAGTTGGCAGTTGGATGTGGTGATCTTAGAGGTCTTTTCTATGATTCTGTGTGATTCTGTGAGTTCCAATAGATACATAAATGCTCAGTCTTTGATACCAGCACAATTTGGATGCATCTTTCATTTCAACAGAACCAACTCTTTGATCATTCTGCATGCTGGAGTGTCCCTGCAGTTCAGCTTCCAATTCTGAAAAGGAATCTTTGACTGCTGCTGCAACTCTTTTATGGGTATGTAAACAACAGTATTTCAAGTGATCCTATTACTCGTCTCAGAAATTTACATCCTGATATTTCAAAATGTATGTGTATTTCCACCATGTTTTGTATCTATCCTTACATAAGTGACAGGGGTAGAGCTTCTTCCACTTCTGCAGAAATACCTCTGCTTTAATTCATAATACAGATTTATTCTGAATATGTGATAATGTCTCCAACACCACAGTAAGCTAACTTCTGGTGAGTTCTAGGTTGGTTTTTTTTTAGCAATTATTCATGATTGTACAATCTCTAAATGCCAGATGAAACATTTTCAATCCATTTACTGTATTTATATTTCCCCAGGCTCCCATTTGTTTGATTCTTCCTTAGACAGATGTTTCCAGTAGTTGCAGGTGTCAGCAGCTGATAGTTTGCCTTGAGGAAACAGAAGATTTCCTGTTAGTTAAAGGTTATTGATAAAAGGAAGCTCCCTGTTTTGTGTGTCTGCTCACTGGTGAGGAGGAATAGCTTTCCATTAAAATGTAATAAAACAAATTCTATTCACACACACATACATACAGAGCATTGACTTCTGTTATTTTAGTGTTTTGAAAGGTGATTATTAGATACTTTGCTTGTAACTCTAGATGTCTTAATAGCATTCAAACTAGTAATTGTTTTCAGCTTGAAAGGCAACAAAAATGTATTTTTTTTTTTCTGAAAGGACACATTATGTATGTATATATGTAATATATAAATATGTAAATGCCTTGATTAAAGTATCACAGAACTGGTTTGGTTGGAAAAGACCTTTAAGATCATCAAATCCAACTAATACTAATATATACTAACATAATACTAATATTAAACCTAATATTTCCAAGTCTATCACTAAACCATGTCCCCAAGTGTCACATCTATACCCTTTTAACATACCTTCACTAATGGTGACTCAGCCCCTTCCCTGGGCAGCCTGTTCCAATGCTTGACAACCCTTTTGGTAAAGAAATTTTTCCTAACGTCCAACCTAAACCTCCCCCAGCACAACTTGAGGCCACTGCCTCTTGTCCTGTCTCTTGCTAGATGGGAAAAGAGGCCAACCCAACCTTGCCACAACCTCCTTCCAGGGAATAACTGGCAATAAGGTCTCCCCACAGCCTCCTTTTCTGCCAACTAAGCAACCCCAGTTCCCTCATCAGATCTGTGCTTTAGACTTTTCCCAAGCTTTGTTGCCCTTCTTTGGACACACTCAAGCACCTCAGTGTATTTCATGTAGTAAGGGATGCAAAACTGAACCCAGTATTCAAGGTGGAACATGGTATTTGAGGTGAATTCTGGAGGGTTAGGAATAAAATACTGACTAATCTGCACTGGGATTATTTTCTCTAAGATTTCCTGTGTCTGACAGCAAATTATAGGGAATTTACTGGTGTTGATAAATGCAAGCTTTTTATACAGTACCATCTTAACTCTCAGAACAGCCTAAAGGATATCCTATTGAAACATTCATACCTGCCAGTTATCTTATATTTTAATGCCAATTCTAGCTCACTAGTAAGCAGTGAATAATAACCCTGGAGCTATTGCAGTGAGGTTGGCCAAGGCTCTGAGCAGCCTGGGCTAGTTGAGGGTGTCCCTGCTCCCTGCAGGGGTCTGCACTAGATGCCCTTTGGAGGTCCCTTCCAGCCCCAAACATTCTATGATTAATATTTAACTCTGGGGTAGGTGGGATTGCAGTCAAATGCTGTTTTCCCAAATAATCACTAGCAAAAACCCCATCACAAGTAAGGACAAGCTAGGCTGACATTCTTTGCCTTTGTGGGGTGTTGGGTTTTTTGCATGGTGGTGTGGGTTTTTTGTTTGGTTTGGTTTTGTTTTTCATTTGTATTTGTTTTGTATTTTGCGTTTTGTTTGTTTGGGTTTTTATTTGTTTGTTGTTGCTTTTGTGTTGGGTTTTTGTGTGTTTTTGGTGTTTTTTCATTGGTTTGGTTTGAGTTTGGTTTGGGTGGTTGTTGTTGTTCATTGGTTAGTTTGGTGTTTTTTCATTGTTGTTCATTGGTTGGTTTGGTGTTTTTTCCTGTCTTTATTACTCTGCTAACCACAAACAGCTTTGGTATGCAATGTATGTGCTAAAATTAAACAGCACATCCTCAACAATTTTCCCTGATTTTCTCCCATAAAGCTTAAAAGATTTAAATTCAGTCCTGGTTAATGTTTTAGAAACCAACTCATGTTTTAGAAATTGCTTCAACAAAGCAATTCTGCAGAATTCTCACAGAACTTAAGCTGATACAAGGGAATATTTGGAACTAGCACCTGACACACCCCCCAGTAAAATTCCAAAGCAGTGCTCCATGACCTTAAAGCTCCTCAGTCACCTCAGCAAGGCAGCTGGACTCCATGGCCCTCCCAGGATGGCCAGTGTGGGCAAGAGCCATTGCAGCCCTCCTGAGACCAGCACAGCACCTCAGTGCTCTGCCTGCCTGCAGGACAATGTTGATAACTGTGCAGCTTCACATTCTGTTCTCTCTCAGCAGATGCATTTACATCACAGAATCACAGTGGTGGGGGCTGGAGGGAGCTCTGGAGTTCACCCAGTCCAACCCCCCTGCCACAGCAGGATCACCCAGGGCAGGCCACACAGGAACAGATCCCAGTGGGTACCTTTATACCAAGGAAATTATTTTTATCCATGCTTTGCTCATGAGGAATTCACAGCATAGAATTGTAAAAGCCCAGAATGGCAGTGATGGAAATAAGATAAAGATCTACTGACTCTACTCTGTGCCTAAATAGCAGTGCTCCCTGCAATGGAAGGGAAAAAAATTAAGTGGATCTAAAAGTAATGTAATAAAAATGCTTATAAGCACTGAAGTTTGAGTCTGAGAAGTGCTTGAAAATTGGTATCTTAAAGTGATCCTACATCTGTGCTCGACTGGGACACTCGCAGAATATAGTAATTGTTTCCACATTCCATCAGAAATCTTGAAATTACTTGTTATTTCAAATTCTGGCTGAAAAGCAGGATGGTTTTCAGAATAAGAACATATTCTCCCTCAGCCTGTGCTTTGTCAAAGTGAATGGTCATGCTTCTTGAAAGATGTCTCCATATTTAATACTAACTTCTGAGAGAAACAATTTTTAAATGGAAACACTTTTATTCTCCCAGTCTCACAAACTATCTCCCTTTACATCTAAATTTGAGAGTTCAGATAGCTTACTCTAAGAACACACAGGAAAAGCTGGAAGTTGAATTGAATCCAAGTCCATACTGTGAGAATGTATTTTCATATTTATGTGACAAAGACACAACTTATAAGCCATTTTAATTGAAAAATGCTGTCAAAATCCTAACTATTTGGACTGTACAATCTGGTTTTTATTTCAGACAAAAAAAAGAGTCTTAATTTTATAGAAAAGACGTGATGGGACTGTGTATTATTCAAAGTTCTCACTTGTCAATATAAATATTATGATCTTGTTCAACAGTGAGGGGATTGTATTCCCTCTGGCAATACTCAGACTGCAATCAAGCAGAGATTATGAACGCCTTTAGACACTGTGCAATGGTGCATAAAACCAATCAATTATCCTTTTTGGCTGGGCTTAGCTGGCACTAAGACTGGAAACCTGTTCCATTGTGAATTGTATGCACCTCAGAATGACATACAAACTATTTTCTTGTTGCTGTTTGTTTAATTAGTATACATGACATTCCTAGTCGTGCTGGGCATGGGAATCTTTACCATCCCGTTTTCACATATGTGTCCTACTTGTATGAAATGTATTTAGGAACTAAATAAACCAAGTTTATCACTCTTGTTGTTTATAGCATCTTGTCTCAGTGTCACGGGGTGTACCTCACCATGGTCTTCATCACACTGTGCAGCATGGAACTCACAACTGTGCAGAACACTGGGAGGTTTTTGCAGCATTTTGAGCTCCACATCCATGTCAAGGACTAAATGTGTTTGCAGCACAGTTCCCTGAATCATTATTTGAATTCTTTTGCCAGTATAGGTCAGCTTGGTTATTTGCCACCCCTGCTATTTGTAATCCTGAAATAGACAGCAGTGCCAAACTGTGCATCCTGTCAGTCTGCTCTGGTGAAACTCAGCAGCAGCCAGGAGTTTTCCTTGAATGCTATACAGTGGAACAAAGAATCAGAGAAACAGATCACCTTCTCTGAGCTTCCTACACATTCCTCTGCTTCGTTCAAAATGGCAGAGCTCCTCTCTTCTTGGCTAAACAGGCCAGTCGTTTGGGACTTGATTCCAACCAGTAATCCAGTTCAGCTGCCACTGGAAATGGCACAGCCCATTTCATCACAGCTAGAAGGCACGGAGGTCTCTACATGCCTTAGTGATGTCCCATTTAGAGGATGGCTCTTCAATCACACTATGACTGTCTTGACAGCAGTGTCAGTGTTAGTCATGAGGACTTCTTGATGCTTATCTGCAAAGAAGATCACATAGTGATGACCTTGGAATGAGAATGAATGAGGCCTTTGTGTTCTATACATCAGGAACAGCATAATATATATATTATATATATATAACATATAAATATATTTTCTCCCGGGTGAAAAGAAGTTAGCTACCTGTGACCATAAGCTTCTGTACTTGCACATAATACATTACTAATGCCAAATTAAACCTCTAACATATGAAGTGGAAAAAACACCCCTCAAATGAAAGCAGAGGTTTTCAAATCCAAAGTTGCTAGAGCAGGTGAAATAGTGTCAGAGAAGGCAGTGAATATCTATGCCTTTGAGGAGAACTTTAAAGACATTCCAAAGAGCCTGCTATAAAGAGCTGTAGGTAGATAAATGCATTAAAGGGATAATCAAATGGCACCTTGGAGGAAAGTGTAAATATTACTGAAGCAAAGCTAAATGTATTCGTCTGCTACAGCAAAAATAAGGCAATCCTCAAAATGTTAATGATGAATAGGATAATCTATAAAATAGTAGGTTGAAATTAGTAATGGGGAAAATAAAACTCTATTCTCCAGAATTAATTTTTTCAAACTGTTAGGAATAAGCAATAAGGAAAAATAACCTATCTTACTAGAAAAGCAGCTATCAGATTGATTACATAAAAATATTCAGTTTTCTTTTCACCACCCAGAGAGAGCCCGATTTAAATGCAAGCATCAAGCTAATTACTAATCATAAAAGTGAATATAAAGCTTGAGCAGTGTTTTTTTTAAGTAACTGAAGAAATCAGTATTACTTGTCCTCATAAAAGACAAAATTGGGTGTGTCTAGTAAAAAACAATTTCAGAAAGTGATGCCCTCTCTACAGAAATCTTGCTGCTTTCTGAATTGTAAGACACTGTGGTTATTTTGATGTAAATAAATAGATAATATATTTTGAGATTCTATATTGTATCATATAAGTGAAAATATTACATGTTTGCATGTGCTTAGAATTTTACAGCCACGATTATCCTAGAAGCCAGCACAGAGCAATGTATTATAAGCTCATTAGAAACATAGTGGTGCAGATAATAGTTCCCAACACATTGCTTTATTTTTACATTCATGATGTGGAAAAGTCCTGGCTATAAAACTCATTCTGTTGGCATAAAAAAGGGATGATTGTGTGAGGTTTTGTTTGAGATGAGCTCACAAAAGTTCTGTAAATTTTCAGCTATAATTATACACAGATGTGATTCTCTGCCTCCATTTAAAAAAAAAATTCAATTAAAAAAAAAAAAGACATCCTATCTCTGTATTTGCTTGCTTCATGAGAAATAGAAAAGTAGCATAAAAATACATTTTTAAACAAATGTGTAACATACCATAATGCTGTCTTCAGTACTTTTAAGCACAAAAGTCTTTCATGCTCTGGGTTACTTAGAGGCCATGACTTGTGAAGAATTTCATCAGACCTGCTCTTCTTCCTTTAGGATGAGACTACATAGGGCTAGAGAACTCTAACATATCTGAGCAAAAATGAATTTTGTAGAACAAATAAACCCCAAACTTGTTTGCAAGTATAAAAATTTGCCTTAACTGCTTTTATCCACCAGATGGTGTCCCATAGCATCTCCTTTAGGGGCTGCCTGGAAGAGGGAGGGAAAGTTCATCTTTTTCACAGGTACCAACACTGGAGTTTGGAAACTTGCAAATATTTGAGTGAGTTCAGATACTTGAAGTTCAAGGAAAAAAAAAAATAATTAAAATGGCATACTTGGAGAAAAGAATGGTAAATGGTGCTCTTTATTGCCTCATCCCAGTTTGCCCATTTTCATCTTTCAGTGGGCCACAGAGGCAGGAAGCTCTCAAGTGTCCCTGTTTAATTAGAAGTGCAGAAAAACTGCATGGTTTGGAGAATAATGACACTAAGCTAATCAATTCAAGATGGGTTAGGAAAAGGTCATGCTTATATAAATAGAAAATATTCAGCAGTCTACTCAATGACAAAGTTTTGAAAAAGGAAGGCCACTAAAAAATGGAAAAATAGATCCTTTTGATTAATGACTCAATAGTGGAATAATGTTGCCCATACCCATCTGTGTCCCAGACGAAGTGAAGGAGGTGGTTTATCTCCTGCCAGGACAAAAGTCAACACAAAAGAAGATCTCACAATGAAGAATTCTGGTGACTCTTCACTTATGGTACCCCATGAAGTTGTAGCAACAATAGGGAAAGGAAACGTGACAGACTGAAAAAAATCTCAGGGAAAACCAGAATATGAGAATTGAAGCTTCTTACTGAATAGGGGTGTAGATGTGTGTTTGAGTGCAATCTGGCTCTGTGTTTACAAAAGTATAAAATATCACTTTAAATTCTCTACTAGCAGAACAGTAAGAAAGGAAAAACAAACAAATAAATAATAAATAAAAATAGAATGTTGTTTCTATGTTTCCAGAGTGTTCAGATTGGGCCTTTTCAAGCAATTTCTGGGTGAAATCTCCTGGGACAGGGTACTAGGGGGCAGAGGGGCCTAGAACAGTTGGTCATTTAAGGATCTCTTCTTCCAAGCTCAAGATCAGTGCATCCCAGTAAGCAGGGAACTGAGAAGGGGAGCCAGGAGATCTGTATGGTTAAGTGAGGAACTGCTGAGCACACTGAAGTGGAAGAAGAGAATTTACAGATCTGTGCTGCCATCCAGAGAGACCTGGACAGGCTGCAGAGCTGGGCAGGGGGAAATGTAATGCAATTGAACAAGAGCAAGTGCAAAATGCTGCATCTGGGGAGGAACAACCCCATGGATCAGCTCTGGCAGGGGGGGTTGCACCAGATGATCTTTGGAGGTCCCTTCCAGCCCCTGACACTCTGTGATTGTGTGAAGTGTGAGAACTGTTGCCCAGAGGCAGTTTCTGTGTTGGGAAGTAGATGCAGAATCCTGGGTGAGTTGAGGTTGAGCCCATGCAGTGCAGATTCCCCACTCAGAGCTGGGACTGATGCAGTCACACTTGCAGGGTGCAATGGTTCTTTCCCTGGTTTGCTTTCTGGCATCTGCCTGGGATGAGGAGGCAGGGTCTAGAGCTACCACAGTTCAGCAAGTGGCTTCAGTGCTCCATGGCCTCCCTCTGCTCCTGCCCTGTGCATATCAGTCTTCCTCCCTGCAGACATGCCCTCCCAGCTCCATGCCTTCAGCTCATCCCCTTTTAGGCACTGCTCAAGAGGTGTGATCTGTGGGGAGTGAGCTCCTGCATGGAGAGCAGGCCCAGAATGACAATAACAGTTACATCAGCAACAAAAACACAAAACCACAACAAGAAGAGCTTGGGCTTCTTTTGTCTTTCAGCCAGAGATTTCTACGAAATGGTTGAGGTAGATTAATTAGGTGATTAGTAACAATGTGTAGCTACTTTGAGCCCAATTTAATATGCTCCTTATTTTTATTCACTATATTCTGTTTCCAATTTTCTATTTAGTTTCCATCTTTGTATTTAATCCTTGTTTATTACTAAAAGTTTTATTTTTTTTTAACTTCTCAGTGATTTATGAAACCTGAGGAGTAACTAACTATATGTACCCTTAAGGAGTTTAAAATATCAGCATTCACTGCCTTTATTTCTTGGTATGCACCTGCACTGTAGCACTCTGCTGGTGTGTGGGGCATCAGTATAATTGCTAAGCCTTTTGCAGAATCAGGAGTTTGCCCTGATGAAATACAGAAGAAATATATGTCTAGGGGATGGAAATTTTGGTCTGAAACCACAGTACTTGCCTAAACATGTAACCTTGCCCCAGTTCCCATCAAGTGACACCAACCTTAATCCCACAAGTTCTAAGAACACATTAGTTTCATTCCCCTGAAAGCACCAACCTGAATTATGTATAGCTTTCAAATCCAGGATAATGGATGTGAACAGGACATTTCAATAAAATCGGTCTCATGATTCTGGAATTTCTGCTGTAAGATGTTTCTATAATTGGGGCTGTGTAGAGATACAACTGGCCAGCATTCGGTGAAAAATCATCAACCAGTATGAAACAGGGAGGTAGGATGGGGTACATAAAACAAGAATCAGTGTATTCTGCTTCTGGTGAAATATATTTTGATTTTCTTGAAATTTCTGTCTCGATGTAAACAAAATGCAGTTTCAATTTGATGTAATATTTCTAATGCCACTGTTCTAAGTCCCTTTTCTAGTCAATAACAACATTTCAGTGTATGGTACAGCTACTGTTCAGCAAGCTAGATCGTGCCTCAATTAAAGCACAATTTCCACTGAACTCTGTGACACTTCTTCTCAGGAAGTACATATTTCAGTTCTAACTTGTATTGAACATTTTTAGATCTTTTAACATGCCAAATATAATGCCATATGCCAGTTTTGTAAGCTAACAGAATGTTCACTTACTATATCCTCCGTTTGATTTCCACTGTAATGAAAAGGTTCTTGACATACACATGCACCCAGCACTAATACTTGCATTAGTTGCTTGCATGCAATACTTCTTTTTTTTTTTTCTATATTACTGCTATGTTTATTATGTTCTATTTTTAACAGAGCATACCAGTCTGGCAAACAATAGCTACTAACATTACCCTTTTGTTGGAAAGTGTTTTTGCTTGTCTGCAGCCTCATTAAAGCTTCATACCCAACAATTGTCTCACCTGCATGCAAAACACTGGTGTCAGTGGAACTAACACCCACATATACCTGGCAAGGAAAGCCCAACACTCTAAGCATTCCTTTTAAGACACTCTGGCTATTACTGTTCCAGTTCCAACCAAATCAGTTTACTGTTTCTACCTTCCCAAGTGCTTAGTGTATACTGATAAAGTTTACAAGTGAGTATTTTGAAAAATCCAGGTCCTAGCTATTTCATGTAGATTAAAAAAAAGTATCATTTTTTCAATAGTGATAGAATTTTAGTCATGTTTTTGGCTAACATTTTTGTGGTCCAAGGTATGTGTTGTGCCTCCATCTCTGGCTGTTGAGTCTGACTTAGGTGATTTTGAACAAATGCAGTTTGCAAATTCTGTTGGGAATTTTCAGGATTAAAAGCACTTTATGAGCATAATACATTGTATTATTACAGCTGCCTCTGAGAGAAAAGTTGTGTTTAGCAGAATATTGGGAAAGAAAATGTACAAAAAATTATTAGAACCTTAATTTTGTTTCCAACCACAGACACTAGTGATTCAAACTGTTTATCTTGAATCGTACGTGCCAAATTTTGATGAGATTATATTCTTCCCTCCCCGTTTAAAAGAGTGGCATTGACCACAGTTATACTGCAGCCTTTAAAGCAACCTGCATTATTAGGTTTTGTCCACATTCCAACCCATCTGCCCCAGGGTATGAAACCCTACTTTCATCTCCAGCCTTTCCAAATCCAAGCCATAAGGCCACGTCTAGACTACAAACTGCAGGGTGGGTTGATGGCACACATGCACACACTAAGTCCAACAAATTTGCCATGTATATTTCTGTACACAGCCCGCTCAGAGCTTGGTTTTAAATAATCTACAGTGTTATAAAGAAAAATAACCTCCCAGCACTAGCTGATGAACCGTAGAGTGATTGATTTTTCTGGGTGCAGGCCAGGCAGGCGGCTGGAACAAAAGCTTGGCCCACACAGAGCCAAGGAGTATAATCAGTGTGTCTGCCTATGGTGAGAGTTTTCCCACCTCCTGGCATCCCTGCTGAAATAACACCTTGGGATTAGTGTAAGAGTTTGTGGTGTGAATTATGGGAGAGTTAAATCTGGAGAATATTCAGAGATTCACATGTGCTTGACAGGATAGATGCAAATCCCAGACTTAAAAAGTGTTGTAAAGGCCCCAGAATCACAAGATTAGATTAATGAGATATTTTCAAGAACACCACCAACTTTTGATGCTGGAGCCCAAACCAGCCTGGAGAAGAGAAGGCTCTGGGGAGATCTCAGAGCACCTGCCAGTGCCTGAAGGGGCTGCAGGAAGGCTGCAGAGGGGCTGTTTCCAAGGGCCTGCAGTGAAAGGAC
>JANHGL010025005.1:0-14630 GCA_024611195.1 Ceyx melanurus | reverse complement strand
CTTGCAGGGGCAGCCACCTGACGGATGTAAGTACAGCGCGTCCCTCTTCCATCCCTCCAGGAGGAGCCAGCGATGAGGGGCTCCAGGGCTCTCGGCTGCCTCGTCGTCTTATCCCAGCAGTGCGGCCGGGAGGCAGCTGGACACATTGCTGGGTGGAGATGGGGTTGCCAGGGCGGTGAGGAAGGCACAGGCCTGGGTTTGGGCTGGCCTGGTGCCCGGGAGCTGCAATGCTTTTCAGGATTTATTAGCATCTCGTATAAAAACAAAAAAAAAAAGAAGAGAGGGTGGTGGTTTTCATAGAGTGCTTGGAAAATTCCTCTCCGAGGCCCTGCAAGAGGCTCCCGGAAAGCAGGACCCTGAGTCCTATTTCATCTCTTTGGGACTTTGGATGACATACTGTCATTAGGAGAGGGCTATTTGAGGTGAGAGTGACTCCTTCCTGTATGCGGTGGCTGGAAGCTGCCTTAGACTGCAGAGTTGCTGGAGCAGAAGAGTGATGTGATGCTGACTGGTGCCTGCCCTTCTGTTCCCCTTCTGCTCCTGGGAGCAGTGCGGAGGAGCAGCAGACTTCTTGCTGACTGTGGCAGCAAACCGCAGGTGGTGGTAAGCTTGGGTTAAACTGAAGCAAACTGTGTTATTCTTGATATTGTTTTTAACTTGTTTGTAATTTAAATTGCACTTTTTTTCTTTTTTTTTTCCTCCTGGGAGTGACAATTCCTTATTTCTGTCTCTTCCTGACCAGATATCAATATGCCAAGATTTGCCCAATATCGAGGTGATCACATTCAGGTGAATGTCTGCCAGCCTTGGAGAGGTTGGGGGAAATTTCCTTTCTCATGGGTCTGTGTCTTGGCCCTTAGTTTCTTACTACCTTTCTGTGTCTGTGTGTCTGAGCTGCCTGGATCTTCATGCCCAATTTCTTGAGTGGCAGAGATACAGAAGTAATTATTCTGCTAGTTCCTCTGCACATTTCCCTTTGCTACTCAAGAAAATAATACTGCTTTTGAGAGATGTTAAAACCTTTTAGGAATGTTGCTCCCTAGGTCATACTCTGTAGTTTAGAAGGGATCTTCTAAGCCTCTGTATGGGGCTGGTTTGAAAAGTACTTGTTTAAAGTTTCTTGGATCTCACAAAGGTTTTAATATATGTAAGCCTCCCTCCAACACACCTGTCCTTCACCAGCCCTGGGTATCCCGCACAGTCAATGCTTTCTGCAAATTTGAGCGTTTTAGCTTGGAAATCTTAAATGGGTTCTCATTCAGTGAGTTTGAGGAACTGGTACAGAAAAGGGTGCAAGTGTGGTGGGTGTTTAGGGGAAGCAGAAGCTGTCTTCTCCAGCAAAGAGAAGAGCCTACTTTTTAAATTATTTTCACTGTTTAAAAAGGATGAAACGCAGTATTTTTCTTCTGTGCAAAGCCACAGGCCCTGATTGCACTTTGCTGTTATGTGTTGGGGTTCACTCCTCAGTGAACCTGTTGCGGGAGAAGGGTCTGGAAAGCCACTGTGATAAGGGGCTGTGTTCCCCCCTGAACTGGTAAGGGAGGGGTAGCCTTGCTGGTCTCTGATCCCATTATCTCTCTTCAGTGTGAATGGTATCTCAGACCTTGAGCCACTGAATCAGTGCCAGAATCTGAGTGAACTTTATCTGAGGAAGAACAACATTGCAAGCCTAAATGAGCTCTTCTACCTCAAAAAACTACCCCGACTGAAGGTCCTGTGGCTGTCAGAAAATCCCTGTTGTGGGTCAGACCCTCACCGCTACCGAATGACAGTGCTGCGTAACCTACCCAGACTGCAGAAGCTTGATAACCAAGGTGGGTGTTTGTGAGTAAACCAGTAGCCCTAAACTATGGGCAGGGTGAACTAAAAAATGGTGTTGTGTTGGTTCCTCTTGTTAAGGTGTCCTTAGACTCTTCTTGACATGGTAGTGATACTCAGCCAGGCATGATCTGTTCAAGGTTGAGTGTCCCCTCTCTGACAACTACTTCTCCTAAGCAGTTCTCTCTTCCCTGCAGTGCCAGAGTTAACTGAGACTCAATTGTAGCTGAGACAGTACCACTAATCAGTGGGTTTTTGGTGCTTTCTCCTTTGCTGCGGCAAAACAGAGATTCTGTAATTGGTTCTTCTGTTTTTAAAAAACATAGATAGATAGATAGATAGATAGATAGATAGATAGATAGATAGATAGATAAGCTTTTCTGTCTGGTAGCAGTAATTTGGTGGCTTTCAGAGCCTTCTCCAGAGAAAAGAAAATCCCTCCCAGATATCTTTCCCACTTTGAGAGACTGATGGCAGCTGCCGGCATTCTCCCATGTGGTTTTTACTGCAGGAGGAGGATGAAAGCAAAAGGCCTGTGGCTGTCAGAAAAGTAGAAAGTACAATTTTTGGACCAAACCCCTGTGCTATAGCTCTGCAGCAGCAGTATCCATCCCATTACAGAGGCACTCTTTTTGGGGTGCTGGAGTTCCTTGCATCAGGCTTTTGTTTTGGCTTTTGCAGCTGTGACAGAGGAAGAACTGTCCCAGGCCCTGGTTGATGGTGAGGAGATCACGGCCCCACCAGCTAGAAGAAAAGTGGAGAATGGCCACCCTGAGTCCACCACATCCAGTGCTGCAGAGTCCACAACAGAGACTGAGAGTGAAGTGCTGAACTTCAGTCTGGAGGAGACAAAGTGAGGGCTTGCTTGTGAGCTGTTAGGATTTCTGGGCTGAACTCACGTGTAGCATGAAAGGACCCTGCCAGCCAACCTTGATATTCCATGGGCCAAGCCTGCAGCTGGTGCAGATTCCAGTTGTTCCAGTTACCATGGTGGAGCTGTGCTGGTTTAATAGCAGTTGTGGGTCTGGTTCTGTATCTGCAAAACATGCTCTGCTGTAGGTGGGTACTTAACTCTCATGCATGTCAGTTTGAGACGTGAGATGGATGTTTTCTGAAGTGTGAGCTCCAGTCTGTCCTGCTTAGCTCTGCTTCTGTGACATGCTTTGGCATGTCAGCAGCATGGCACCTGTTGTTCAGGCGCGGTGCAACACATCTGTAGTCCTAGCTAGCACTGGGCATGGGAATCTGTCGTCCCAGATGAAGTTGCAAGCAGACTCCTTGTGGCAATGTGCTTGTTTACATCTTAAATCTTCAAGGCTCTTCCTTCATGTGGGAGTTTTGCTTGCTTGGGGTGTTGTGGTCTATAGGCAGTGGTGGTGCAGGAATTTTTGGGTCCTTCAGCTACTTACATGGTTTTCCATGACTAGGAAGGTTCTCCCTTACTCTGATCATAATAACATTTGCTCTTTCTTTCTTCAGCAGAATTCGAGAGGAGCTTGGGATGAAGCCTGTTCCCAGGGATAAGTTTTCCTCCTTTTCACCTCGAGAGACAGACTGCAACCAAAAGAAAAGAGTGAGTATCTTCAAAGATGAAATTGCTTTTCATCTTTAGGTTGCCATGCAGTACAAAGAGAGCCAATGGTATTTCTCCTCTGGATCTGACTGCACGTGAGCTCGTGTGTTCCTTCACTGGAGTTGTGCACATGGTAGTTGGGCAGTATCTGACATGCAGCTGGAAAACTGTTTGCATGGCAGAGACTGCTGAATTGAAAGATTCCTCCATGACTTCATGGATACTGGATGTTCAAGTTGCTGTCTGCTGGGCTTAGCATCATCACTTCAGTTGGTATAGGAAGGCCAGTGACATCCAGACCATGTTCTGCCTCATTCTGGTGTTAGTTGCCTGTGATTTCTCTTTCATTCATGTTTTAAGTATACTTGAGTATACTGCTGGGGAGTAGTGTGTAATCTGGCCTTTGGGAAAAGAAAACATTAAAGAAGGGGATGTGGCCGCAGATTGCAGCTAGGAAAGTTCAGGTTGGATGTAAGGAAAAAGATTTTCCCTAGGACAGTTATACAGGGAGGCTGCAGAATCTCTCCCTGGAGTTTTTCAAGATGTGGTTTGACAGCCCATGGTCTGGTGTTGGCAGTAGTCCTGGGAGGCTGAGCTGGGGACCTTCAAGGGTTCCTTCCAGCTTGTGCTTTTGTGCTTCTACCAGTGCTTTGTATTAATCAGATCAAAGGGTTCCTGTCCTTTCCAATCCTGTGCATGGTCACATGTACATGGAGAGAGGGAGTCGCTGCTCTTGAGTATACCTTTCCCTATAGAAGCCAGCTGGGAGGGTGGCCAGGAGCTAGAGACATGGGCAGTCTGTGTGGACTGGGTAGACAAGTTTGTCCTGCATTCCAGTTAGCCTCCTCACATTCGGTCTTTGCCCATGTTTGCCCCAAGGGCTTGGTTGTCCATGTAGCTTCAGGTAGCAGCTGCAAACTGCTAGTGGTGGTGGTGGAGTTCATAGAAAGAGCACCTCTTTGAAAATCGTCATTTTCCGAGCTGGCATTAGTATGATTATAGAAAGCAGTGTCTGTTTTGTCTCGACAGAACAATGTCCTGAATGCCATTCTGCTTCTCATGAAGGAACTGGACACGGAGGGTCTGGAGATCATCCAGCAGATGGTGGAGAGGAGGCTCCAGGCTTTTCAGAAGAAGGAGCTGCAGGAGGAGTAACGGTGCCTGTTACAGATCTCCCTGGAGCACCAGCCAGCCCCACACAACACAATGCTGTTCTGCACACATATACTTGGCTGCAGCAAAAGTCTTGGTGTTTCTTGCTGTGCTTTCTTGCAGAGGAGCCGGAACAGGGTGCTGCTGGCTGCCCCCATCACTCTTGCCTTTGCCCCTGCCTGTGCAGAATACGCTAGGGCTGGCAGCACCTGACCTGGCTCTCGGGAGTTTTTTCTTCCATTAACATTTGTATCTCATATTGCTGGGGCTGTTCGATGGGAGCTTCAGGCGAATCAGCAAACCAGAATTGAGCTGCCATGAGAGGAACTGCTGTGTGATGGAAGGGGGATGGCAAAGCCTGCTGACAGCTAGAAAGATCACTGCTCTTTGGTGGCTCCCTGTCAGACTAACTCTCTGCCTGCATCTGTTTGTCTGTAGCAGACTCTGAAGGCAGTTTCTACAGCAAGGATTTGCTTTGGTGAAGTATGTCAGGGAGACACTGCTTGAAATGATCACCAAGAATTGTCTAGTGCAGATTGTGAAGGTTAATGTCAAATTCATTCTTACCTTCAACTCATGACTTCTGGTCCTCATTAGTGCATGCAGCAGTGGGCCCCAAAAAAACACTCACTGCAGCCTAGTTGAGAAGGAAATTATTCTATTCCTGATCCTGAATGCTCAGCTGTACTCTTACCCCACTTGCCCCTGCAGGCATTAGAGCAGCTTAAGGAAAATTAATGTCAGAGTAAAAAGCTGCTGTCTGTTTTGCAGTTAGGAAGAAACAAGCCAAGCTTTACTGCCTGGTCTGTGCAGGCATCAGGGATGGTGTTTCTCTTTAATTGAAAAAGCTGCATTTACCAAGGTTTTATAGAGCCATTAAATATGAACTAAAATGTCACACATCAAATAAAACTAATTATCTCTCTAGAATGTGTAAGTTGTGGCACAATTGTGGCAGGGGTTCAGCAAACATAGTGAGAACAACTGACCGGGCATTGCTCCATTACGTGTAGTTCACAGCTTGCATTGTTAGCCCTGGGGCGCAGGAGGAGGAGGACTCTGGGCCCCTGCATCTTTCCGCTTCACTGGACCTGTGAGATGGCTCACCCACCTCTGGTGCTGGTTGATGCTGCACTGAGCTGCTGCATGGCTGCTTTTCAAAGGCTTTTGGGAGCTTTGCAGCTCCAAGTCCATGCAGAGCACAGGAGGTAGAGAGGGTGAGCCAGGCTCGCCTGCTTATTCAGAGGTGCAGAACCTGCCCAGGCAGGACAGTGGTCTCAGAGACGTGGTTCACAAGCCCTCTGTGCTGCTCAGCCGTGGACCCTGGTGCTGTGCAGGGCAGCATAGCCTTTTCACATCCCCATTCTCCCTGTTTGTACAGTTACCCTGTCCCCTGCATGTCAGGAGGAATGCTCCTTGGGGATGGTGATAGCCCTGTGTCCACAAGTCTGTTTACTTGACCTTGGTGGGAAGGGTTACAGTTTGACCCTCAGCACAGGGATGAAGATTGCTGATGCCTTTAGCTCCTCAAATGGTCTAGCTCTTGCCTTCTACATAAACAGCTGCATTTAAGTGTTTAGTGTGATTTATGATACACCAGACTTCGCTTGACAGCCAGGGCCCAAGAGACTTGTCTGTCATCTTGTTTGCATCTTGGTGTAGTGCTGAGGGTAAGTTATTCTTCCAGGCTGTAAGAACAGCCTGCTTGGTGGCAAAAGCTGCACCTTTCCATATTGGGGAACAGGAGAGCTGTCATCTGTGTGTGCTAAGAGTCCACAGCTTTGCTGGGAGGTGATCAAAGCAAGTGTCATGTTTGTCGTCTGGCTCAGTGGTGGTTAATGGAGCAGTTGTAGCCTGAGGCCACTTCAGTCCCCAAGCAGAGCTTGCAGCCTACGTGCAGTGCTCATCATACTTGGCTGTTACCAATGCTCCGATTGCCGGTTGAGCTGCCCTTGGTGCTCCAAACCATTCCTCACAAGAGGACCCCACAGCATCCCACTCACTCTCCATATGGCCCAGGGGGAGGCTGGCCTCTGGCTCACACCTTTTCACTCCAGGGACCTGCAGCCTGCCTTTTGCTGCAAGATGCTCATGGCTTTTTGCTCTGCCCTCTCTTCAGGGATAGAGTAGAGTGTGCTGAGGAACCTGGATGCACAGTCACATCACTTCAAGGGTGCTTACCCTTGCAGAATGTGGGGGCTATGCCTGTCTGCCTCCGTCGGGAAATTTGGCACTCCAGGCTTTTATATTTTTTGGGGTGGAAATGAGGTGTTAGGACTGCAGTGAGCACTGTGCAGCTGGTCTGGGCATGGGGACATCCCATTCCCATCCTAAACTTGTCTGCCAGAGTGCTGCTATGCATTGCCAGCTCCCCTGAGCACCCTGTCTGCTGCTGGGAGCTCTAGGGTGGAGAAAGTATTTGCTGGAGAGTAGATGACTGCCCAGGGCCTGACAGCTCTGCTTGGGCATGAGGCTCCATCTGGGCTATGGTACAACTGCAGGGCTTTTTGGTGTGATCAGCTTTCTCCCTGATTTATCCCAGCAGGGGATATCAAGTGGCAAGGGCAGTCATTTTGTACTGGTGGAAAATGTCAGCAGCTGACTGCCTATAGGTGTGGATCCAGCATGACTTGTGTTCATAGCATCCCTGGGCTACTTGTGTCACCCATCTGTGGCACAGGTTGGTCTGTGGCTGATGGGAGGCCCTTCTTGCGAGCTGGCTGGGGCTCCTCAAAAGTGGCCCATGGGATGGTGGAAGAACTAGTTTCTCATGTGCCCACACTTGGTGGAGCAGACAGGTTCTCTGCCTGGGGTCCTCAATGCAAAAAATTGCCCAGGAGTAGCAGTGATGCTACCTCCATCAGCAAGGTCTGCTGTTTGTCTGTGTGTCCAGCTCTGACAAGGAAGATAACAATAATTACAATCTTCCACCACAGACTAAAACAAGTAATGTGGCCAGCTAAGGGAAAAGCAGTGAAATCAAGGGAGACTTGTCACTTGGAGACAACACAGGAAGGAAAATATAACTGCATGTTTGACCCAAAAGACCATGATTTGTGCTCATGCTGGCAGCATCCCAGAGGCTAGAGCCATGAGCCACAAGCCCCAGGAGGCAACTGGCCTGGGAAAGGGGCTTTGCATGGCCATCTGGCATCAGCTGAGTGCAGCAGAGCTCAGCCAAGCCCAAGTGCTGCAGCCAGGAGCCGGCACGCTTGGCAGCCATCCTGAGAAACAGCCAGAACAAATGAACACACTGCTTTGATCACTTCAGTGCTCTCTTTGAAGGTGGGAACCAAAACAAGGGGGAAGCAATTTTTCTCCGCAATTGCAAAGTCTGCCCACAGAGCTGACCTCACATCCACCATGGCCTGGCCAGGGAGAGTCCACCCACATTCCCTCTCTCCTTTGAGGTCGCACAAAGCAGGTAAGTATCCTGGCTTGGCTTAATCCAGCTCTGGTGAACCATCTGGCTTTGCTCATCTCCGTCCTCCCCGTTCCTCCCCATAGGGAACTGGCACACAATGATCACTCTCCAGCAAAGCAGGTTTGTCTCCAGTAGGTTTTATCTCTAGAGGAGGAGAGCAGTACCATAGATGGTACAAGATTTGGGGGGGGGTCACAGAGCAGTGGTGAGATGACAGGCATAGCATCCAGGGCTGCACGGTGACAGTCACAGCCAAGCATCATGCAATGTGGCTGGGGGAGAGGAGCTTTCCAGGACCAGTGATCTGCACTGAGCCCTCAAGACACCCCACTGGACAAATGCCATGTGAGGATGGAGCTTTGAACAGGGTGCACGGAGCAGCCTAAAGCCCCTGGGGGCAGCCCTTACACTCTCTAGGATGGCAATGCATCCTTCTTGTCTCCCCAACTGTATGCAGAGCATGCAACTAAAAGCAGCAGTTGGCTAAGGAATCAAGATACCCCATCATTAAATAATACAAATAAACTATTAAGGGAAGATCAAGGGTGTGGGCTATGCAGCTGGGCTCTAGCAACATCTCTTTACTGCATCTGCATAGGGACCAGATCCTGGACCAGTGACCTGGGGCTGGATTGTGCTGTTTTGGGAGCTGGGATCAGGCTCTGCCTGCTTTAAGGGTTCAATGGCAAAGCTACAAGGCTACTGAGAACAGGGGGTACCCAGTGCTCTCCAAGCAGCATGTGGGGATGGAGTGGACACAGAGGGAGGCTACGGCTCAGGTTGCTGGGACTAGAAGCCCTTCTCAATGCTGAGTGTACGGCGAGTGACATGCTCCATCTTGCCCGAGATGTACTCAGTCAGGCTGATCTGGTAGTTGGCAAGCATCTTCAGCATCAGCCGCAGGTTCAGCCACCACTGCTCCTGGGGAAGCCTGTGCCTGTCCCAGGGGAGATACAGCTCTAGAGTCGCCCCAAGGATGACCCAGGAGGGTCAGTCTGGGACCGGGTGAACGTCTGGACAACAGGAATGGGGACCTACTCAAAATCAGTGACTTTCTTAAGCTCTGTCACAGGGCTGAAGGCCACCACCTTCTTCCTGAGCCCAATCACGCAGGCAGAGTCACCCGAGTTGGCAAACACACGCCCTGGAAGGAAGACACAATACACCATGGCCACCTTGTTGGGGATGAGCGGCCAAGCTGGGAGCAGAAGGGGTTGCCCAGTATCACTAGTACCCTACCCTACCCCACAGGACCTACCCTTGCGGTAGACCTCCTGCAGCTTCTCCGACATCCACAGCACGGCTTTCACTCCCAGCTTGGTCCCGTAGTTGCGGTCAAAGGGGGTTGGGGCTCCCCCCTGGGGAGAGAAATAATAATGTCAAGCACACCTGGCTCTTGGGGACAGTGGTGGCCCAAATAACCCTGTCCCCCATACCTGCTGGAGGTGGCCCAGAACATTAATCCTACAGTCAAAGATGCCTTTACCCTCAGATGAGTACAGATTGTAGAGGAACTCGGTGGTATAGTGCTCATGACACTTCTCATTGCTGGGGGAGCAGAGGGAAGGGAGTTGAGTGGGCTGCTTCTTAATCTGGCATCCCCAACGGGTCCCTCCATGCTCCTCTCAACACCCTTTTTCTGCCAGCTTGTTCTGCCTGGGGCCAGGGTGGGGGTAATGGCACAGGCATCCAGTGCAGGATTGTCCCCCTGGCAGACTGTGGCATCTCCGGGTAGGATGCTGTGTGTCCGCTATGCCAAACACTGCTGTGCCCAGGGACCCTCTGGACTCATGGTTAAGGGCTCAGCTCTGGCCTTGCTCCCTGTCACAGGGATGAGCTTTTGAGTATCCCTGGGGGTCCAAAACTCACCGCAGCACCAGCCCTCTCTGGATATCCGTCTTCATTTTGTCAGTCAAGTGCTCCACATTGGCCTGCAAGATGAATGCCAAGATGCTGGCAGCCATCCTGGGTCCCTCTGGTGCTTGTTTGGACCCAAGTGTCACTAATGTCAACCAAGTAGTCTTTGCCATGCTCCTCCAAATCCTGCCCTGTCCCAGAGCCCTTCCTTTCCCAGTTTTTCTTCTTATTTTACCCTAATGATGCTACGAGAAAGCAGCTCCTTCCCTGCTCACCTTCAGGTCATGGATGGTGAAGGGATCTTCATAGACATAGGCAGCGTCGGCGCCTACTGCAATGCCGGTGACAGTTGACAGGTACCCACAGTAGCCTCCCATCGTCTCCACGATGAAGACACGGCGCTTGGTGCCGGAGGCCGACTGCTTGATGCGGTCGCAACTCTGTGCCGGGAAAAGCATGGGTCACACCAGGAAAACCTATCTATGTAGCCTGGGCAGGGATTTTGGTTCGCGCCCATGTCGTCCCAAAACATGATGGGACCTGGCTAAGTAGGAGGGCCCTGCGAGCTGCCTCCCCAGCCCTGCCTCTCACCTCCATGGCTGCATTGACAGCTGTGTCCGAGCCCAGGCTGAAGTCAGTGCCAGGCACGTTGTTGCTGATGGTGGCAGGAATGACACACATGATGATGCAGAGCTCCTCATACTGTCCACGGGCCTCCACCAGCTGCAGCACCCCCTCATATGCCTGCAAATAGCTGAGGGCTGGGAAGGTGCTGGCCCTGGGGCCGGCTCCATATCCCCAGAGGGACAGCTCAGGGCACCTGCACCACCTGGGATGCCGGCAACCTGACTTGGCCCCTGTCAAAACAGGGCTGAGTGGCTCCCCGTACCTCAAACCCACCGATGACCAGCAGCCCCTGGATGTTGAATTTCCGCATGTTCTCCACAATCTTCTCCATGCAGGTCTTGGGCAGTGTCCTGCAGTATGGAAGGGAAGAAAACACGGGGTGAGGACAAGGGGTCCCTGCAATACCCATGGACATCAGTGACCCCTCAGCTACATCCCCTCACCTCCCCTGGGGCTGCGCTTACCTCTTGGTGCCCAGCATGGACCCACCTCGTCCCAGCCAGCCCGCCACGTCGTGCCAGCCCACCTCACGGATCTGCAAGCAGCAGCACCTGGCTTTGGGATCAGGGAGTACTCCACTACTCCCTCCAAGCCTAAACCCATCCCTCTGGGCAACCCACAGCTCCCAGGCTCACTGTTCCCCTTACCTGCCCCTTAGACAAGCCTTCGAAGCCGTCGCTCACCACATAGACAGTGTGTCCCTGGCAGATGCCAATCCGCACAGCTGACCGGACAGCAGCATTCATGCCAGCAGCAGGAGCACCCACATTCAGGATGGCCAGGCTGAAGGGGCTCTGAGGGGACAGGGATGAGGACGGCACATTGATGCATGTCCCCAAGGCAGGGAC
This sequence comes from Ceyx melanurus, assembly GCA_024611195.1. NCBI lineage: Eukaryota > Metazoa > Chordata > Aves > Coraciiformes > Alcedinidae > Ceyx > Ceyx melanurus. Next base: position 3,331 of record JANHGL010025005.1, on the reverse strand, counting down.
AGTGTCATCTGCCACTCCCCATCCCTCACCTTTTCCTGCGCTGGCTTCTGGTGTGCCAGCAGCTTGTAGATATTCCAGTTGTTCTCAAAGCTTCTGCAAGTACAAGGTGACATTGCCCCGAGGTATGGCAGGGATTACACCCTCCCTGGCTGCAGAAGCCACTAGCTTCCCCTCAGGGAGAAGCTCCTATCCCAGAACATCCTTTAGGTATACCTCACCTCCCACGAAGCTGGATGGCCTCCTCAAACCTCTTCTCATCCATGGCCTTCTGCACATCCTTTGTCTTGGGTGGGGGGAAGAGATGCAGCACTGTGACACCCACACTTGTGGGAAGGGAAGCAGGATGCCCACCCAGTGGGCTGACATGCTTGATTGCTTCCCCGGTACTCACCACCTGGACACACTCCATGAGCGGCAGCCGCACTGACTGGTTCCCTGAAAGGCTCACCACACAGGCGGGGGTGTCTGGTGTGGCCTCTAGCAGTGCCATCACTGCCTCCATACCCATCTTGCTGCTCTGCAAAGGGAAAGAGGCACCTGCTGCCCCATAACACTAGGGCCACCCACACCAGCCAGATGGGATGCTCCCATAGGCTCACCCAGGGATGCTCTAATGGGCTTGGAAATGGTACAGCTGCTTGCACACCCAATTTACAGCCAGAAAGATGCTGAATTTATTTAAACATCTATGACATTTGCAATAAATGAGGGGAAATGTGCTCCCTGCTCTGCCCTGCACAGCAGGGCTAAGCCTGTGGGGAGCATTTGAGCCTCATCCCACCTAACAAGTCCTTTGCAATGGACGAAGGAAAGACAGAAGTGGGGGTCCCCATATGCTGCTCTTTTCTGCAGGTTGTCCTCCCACCATGTCCCTCCCAGGACCTACCAGCACACGGTCAAAGGCTGATGGGGTCCCTCCGCGCTGCACATGGCCGAGGACAGTGATCCGAGTGTCGAAGCCCAAGCGTTGCACTACCAGCTACAGAGAAGAGGGGCGTCACACCAGGAACCCACTGGCCACCATGGGTGCCAGAGCAGGTGCCCAAGTAGGCACTGGAGTAGGCACTTACGTCCTTCACATAGTTGGAGGAGATGGGTTTGCCACTGCGGTCGATGGCACCCTCGGCAATGATGATGATGTTGAGCCGCGACCCTCTGCTGCGTGTCTGGTGCAAGGGGAGGAAAACACCAGCCATGGCTTAGCCAAAACTCACTGGTGGCTGAGTCTGAACATCCTTCTTCCTGCCAGTTGTTTCCTGGGGAGTGGCTCAGGTTCTGGGCAGCTGAGCCCCCAAGCCAGCACTGCCCCTGGCACATGAGGGATGGATTTATGCTCAGGTGAGTGCCCCATTTCACAGGGAAAATGGCGGGAGCTCCCAAAGCTTTGCAGGAGCCAGGCACCAGCTGCTGGACTCAGCCCAGGCCCCTGTGGGGACTCTGCAGGGAGAAAAGCATGGGTCACGACCACAGGAACCCCCCCTCTCACCTCCCCAAGCCTCTCACACATGAGGTCTTCCCAGCCATCCTCTGGAGGGGATTCGGGTATGAAAAGCCAGTCAGCACCCGAGGCCAAGCCGGACACCAGAGCCAGGTACCTGGGAGGGAAACAGCAAATGCAGCACTGGCACCAGCACTGAAATGCGGTATCCTGTCCCACCAATGGGCTTGCCCACCCACGGGAGGCTTACCCACAGTGGCGGCCCATCACCTCCAACACAAATGTCCTCTGGTGGCTGCAAGGACACAAGTTGGGAGGATAAGGAGGGTGAGTAGGATTTCCGGGGTGGCCCAGCACCCAGCACTCAGCGCATTCACCTTTGTGCCGTGGTGGTGATGGCATCGATCACCTCCATGATGCGGTGCAGTGCCGAGTCAGTGCCGATAGTCATGTCCGTGCCACAGAAATCATTGTCAATGGAGCCTACCAGACCCACAATGTTCAGGCGGCAGTTCTCCCTTGCCACCTCCTCACTGATCTGCCCTGCACAAGTGACAGCCGTACCATAGTTTATTTCAGGGTGCTTCTGTTCCCCCTGCAATTATCAGGCTAGATCCTGCAGAGCTGTGGAAAAGCCCAGCCATCCCTGAAGATCACAGGGGATGGAGTGGACCTCTGGAGCTCAACACCCCTTGAATGCTTTCAGCTCTATACACTCAGGTGTTTTGGAAGGGAGGTTCACCCACCATCTTGAACCAGCTCATCCAGCAGCCCACCCCACTCGGAGCGAAAGATGTCGGCACCCGTCAGACTGCCGTCCCCACCAATGACACAGAGGTTGGTGATGCCATGCTCCACCAGGTTACGGGCAGCCCGCAGCCGGCCTGCACGGGTGGTAAAAGCTTTGCAGCGGGCGCTGCCGATCACTGTCCCACCCTGGAGAGACAAAGGGAGGACACAGCTTGTCATTCAGGTCTGGGGAAGATATGGGGGTCCCACAGCCCCACCAGTGATCCTCACCAGCTGGATGATGTTTGAGACACTGAGCCAGTTGGCTTGCTTGATGTTCTCTCCCCCCTCTACCAGCCCCTCATAGCCCTGCAGAGAAGCAGGAGACAGAGGTGAGGGGTAACCCTACACAGGGGGTCGGTTCCCCCCACCCATGATGGGGAGTAGGGAGGTAACCCAACCTCGTAGATGAGGAAGACCTTGGCTCCCACATATATTCCCATGCGGGTGACGGCACGGACGGCAGCATTCATCCCTGGAAAGGTGAGACATGAGCTGGAGTGGTCCCGAAGGACCCTGTGACCCATAACGTTCCAGATCTTATAGTGACCCTTAAGCGTCCCTCGAGGGGAGGGTATCCATGAAGGCAGAGACTGGGGAAACTCAGTGCAGGGCTGGACGATGCAGATGAGCATCTGTCTGAGAGTCAGATGTACTAGAAATAGCTGCTTATCACCGGGCGGGGTGGGACCTCACCATGGGGCTTCTACCGTGGGGCCGAGACCTCCCATGGAGGGTGCTCAGGGGTGAGGATAGGCAAGTGCCGTGGGTTGGACGCACCGACCCTCCTCCCCCGAGCTAAACACGGGATTGGGGCGTCCCGCCACGCTCGCTCCCCGCGTCCCGGGCGCCCGGGAAGCAGCGTGGGCCGCATCCCCAATGCGCGCCCCGAGGCCCCGCGGACTCTAGCACCGCCGCGCCCGCCGGGCCGGGCGGACACAGACACGCAGCCCCCACGGCGAGGGATCGGGGCTGAGCTGCCCCCTCCTCCCGCCAGGCCCCACCTTGCGCGTCGCCGCCGCTGGTGAGGACGGCGATAGCCATGCCGGCACCCGCCATCCGCAGCCGCTCCAGCTCCGCCGCCGCCATCGCTGAACTCAAGGC
>JANHGL010025003.1:0-13988 GCA_024611195.1 Ceyx melanurus | reverse complement strand
CGCCCACCCACAGAAGCCCCCTGCGATCGCCCCGGGCGGACGGCCCCCAGTTTTGTGCCTCCCCCGGGATGTCCCGAGCCACCTGGGCAGAGGGTCGCCGGCTCCTGCTGCCACCCAGCGTGTCCTCTTGCCCTGTTCCTAGGCTGTCCCCCAGGCCCAAGAGCCCCCTGTCATCCCCCGTCGTGGGCGGACGGCCCCTGGCCAGTCGTTGCACCTCCCGGTCCCCGACAGACTCGGACGTCTCCCTCGACTCCGAAGACTCGGGGACCAAGAGCCCGGGAATCCACAGCTTCAACCTCTGTCCCCGGGGCTGGACCAGCAGCCTGCGGCTGAAACCAGGGGGGCTGCCCTCCAGAGCCCCCTGCACCTCCTAGACGAGCCAGACCTGGCTGAGTCACCCTGTCCCCAGCAACACCACCCGCTGATCCCCCCCTACCAGGAGCACCCCAAACTTTGGGGCTGAGGTCCCCCAAAATCAGCATCCTCACTCCCTGGGGGAGCTACCATGGCCCTTTGGCATGCTTGCAGAGTCAGGTGCCTCCTGCCTGCCTGCTGTCCTGTGGCCCCACTCTATTTTTACCACTAACCTTTTGGGGAAGGACTGCGTGGTCAGCAGGCAGGGCAGGGAGCACAGGCAGCGGGGGGAGTCACCCCCCAGTACAGCCCCCTCCCTCTGCAGCCCCTGCCCACCATCCATCCCAATGCCCCATGGCCAGGATGGGGATGGGCTCAGTGGTCCCACATGAGACCCCTGTTCCCAGTGCTGAGGTGTCAACCCTGGGTGTCACCTCAACTCTGCTTTCCTGAGGTGACACAGGTGGTGCCACTGCCCATGGAATCACAGGGTGGGCATCACCAAGTGAGTGCTACAGTCAGGCACCCTCTTCCAACCTCTCTGAGCCTCTCCCAGTCTCCAGATCCAGATAGTTTCAATTGAAACTGAAGTGTGGGGACAAACAGTTAACTTTATTCCAGCCCCCCAGTTCTTCCTTGCCATTTTTCCCCCTCCACTTTTAATCCCTTTTCAAAGAAAATCCCCCAGATCTTTTCCTGGTGACCAAAAAGAGAGCAAAAGTTATTTATTGTCATGTCAAAGGGACTGTTTATAGGTGCCCTCCCTGTACAGACAAAGAAAGACAGCCCCTGTGCTGTACCCTGTCACTGTCCCTGTGCTCACCTCATCCATCAGGAGACTGGTGGGGGATGTGACAGCCAGGGCAGGTGGGGGTCTTGGGGGGCATGCTGAAGGAAGTGGTACAGGTTGCAGAGGGTTTGAGAGAGGTGTTGATACAGGAGATGATGCTGAGATTGGCTTGAGGACGATCCAATGTTCCCATGAGGAACCCTGCAAGGGGCTGGGGGGTTGTGCAGAGGCCCCTCCAAGGGCAGCAGTGTCAGAGTTTTGGAGGGAGGGGTGAGGAGAGGAGGATGTGAAGGTGAACATAGGTCAGTTAGGTGGCAGAGCCTGGGGAGAGCCATGGGTATCCAGGAGGGCAGTAGGTCCCCAAAGCACTTGTCTCCACCCAGGTGTGAGCCTGAGCTGGTTGGGATGTCGGGAGATGCTGCAGTGGTGACTGCAGCCACCTAGAGGACAGAGCCTTGGTGCCAGTAAAGGCCAGCACTGAGAAAGGAGGGTGTGTTTGGGCTGCTGGGGCTTTGGCGTGGTCCCTGTTCAGGGACCCCCTGTCACCCATTCGCTTTCCCTGGGACATGATATCAGCACCAGTCCATCCCTGTTCCCAGGGTCCCCCTGCCCTGCAGTCTGCCCTTCCCGGGACACAGCCCCACCTCACTCCACCAGCCACCACAACCCACCTTTGCCACACAGTTGTACACCCAACTCAGAAATAAACTGCTGTTATCCAACCTGCCTTGGCCTGCCTGGCTTCCATCCATCCCTGAGGTGGCCTGGGCACATGTGGCAAATGGCTACCTCCTGCTGCTGCTGCACGGCTACCATCCCGGTCTCTACATGTCAACCCTTCTCCATGTCAGGGTGACAGCATCCCTGTCCCCATGGATCATCCCTGCTCTGTGACAGGGTGGGTGATGGTGTTCTGGTCCCCAAGGGCCAGCCCTACTCTGTGACGGGGTGACAGTGTCCTGGTTCCTAAGGGTAAGCCCTGCTCCACCCCCATTCTCAGCCAGAAATAACTGCTGTCCCTCAGCCGGACCTTGGCATCTGGGCTGGAGCCCAGCACGGGTCGGGGTGAGCAGCAGGGAGCCGGGGGCTGCTGCAGAGGGCCAGCTGGGGCCACTGAGTACCGGTGACCACAGTTTGGCATTGGCCTCATCCCCATCACAGCAGGAGAGCATCTTCAGTCCTCAGCATCTGGTTTGTCCCCTGGCCAGGTAGAGGAGGTGAGGTCCCATGGTGGGGTCAGAGGATGGGCGAGTGCATGGGTCTTGGGGGTGTCTCAGTCTTGTCAGTGGGGATATTGGCACCATGGGGGTCTGGGTATGGCGTTTTGGAGGGGGTGGGTCAAAGGAAGCATGAGGTGGGGGTCCCAGGCTTGCCATGAAGATGAACTCAGGCTGGCAGGGAGCTGTGTGCCAGGTGCCCACAGCCCCACAGGGACCCCCTGCTCTCCAGGGCTCTCGGGAAGATGTGCAGCTTCAGCCCAAGCGAAGGGATGTGATATGCACCAAATGGGACTTTATGTGCTTCATGAGCCCAACAGGAGGGTGCTGCTGTCGGTGGGCAGCCTGAGGGACTCAGACCAGGGCTAGTCTCCAGTCACTTCCCCACAGTGGAGCTGGAAGGAGCGACCCAGACCCATAACGGGGGGCGCAATGACTGCATGCCCCTTCTCGCTGCTGCCCGGGCTTGCCAGCTCCCAGCAGGGTCGGGGCTGCAGCACCTGCACTTCCAGGGCCAGCAGCTGAAAATAGCTCTGCTGAGGTGGCAGTGCCAGGGGGGAGGGGGGCAGCTGGGGCTGCTGTTCTCCCGGAAGTCTGTGGGCAGCAGGTGCTGCTCCAAGGGGGCTCAGGGCCATAAGGACACCGATTCACTCTGGGCAAGGACAGAACTGGGGACATTTTCTGCCCTAAAGAAAGGCAGAGAGGAAAGATGACAAGCTGGGGCTGAGGGATGGAATGCTTTGGACATTTCCCTGCATCCCTGGAAGGGAATGGAGGGTAGACTGGGGATGCTGCTGACCAGGGGAAGTTGTTCAGGGCTGTTGCTGCCTGGGGGAGATACTTAACCCAATCCTGGCCTCTCCCGGTGGCATGCCCAGGGCTGATGTATTCCCATGCTTGGGTCACCCCAGGGCTGCCTCTCTCTTCCAGACAGGCAGGATCTTTCCTCTACACACAGAGCTGCCCCAGGAGTGTGTCAGCAAGTGATGACCATCATGAAACCAGGCCCTGAAGATGGTAAGGGGGCCTGGGGGTGCCACCGGTCTCAGGGCACTGCTGCCCTCCTGCCTAGGGGCCAGACCTCACTCTGGCTGAGGCCATTAGCCCCACTCCACAGGGCCTCTGCGCCTGCTTTCCTGGTCCACTCTTGCACGACAGCCCCAAGGGGAAACAATTAATTGAGTGTTGAAGGCTGGAAAAGTCCATGCAAAAGAGTGGGAGAGGCTGAGCCTCTGCAGCTGAGACAACTCCCTGGCAATTCTCCATGCTGAGAAATACCAGTCACTGGTGCAGCTCTGGCACAGGTGTGTGGCCAAGCCACATGACAGGGACCCCGGTGAGGGGACACACTGTCTCTGTGGCAGCCTCAGCTATGGCTGTACTCCCCTCAGCCTCCTCAGCACCCCAGCTAGACCTGGGCAAGAAGGTAAGCATACCACAGGACCTGATGATCGAGGAGCTCTCCCTGCGGGACAACCGAGGCTCCCAGCTCTTCCAGCAGCGCCAAAGGAGGATGCAGCGCTTCATCTTTGAGCATCCCAGTGGCTACAGACAGGTGGGTCTGTGGCTCATCCTCGGCTGAGTGGGACAGCCCTTCCCTGGCAGGGCTGGGGATCTCTCAGCAGAGCAGCCACTCCCAGCTGTTGGCTATGCTGAGATGGATGGAGAGGAGGGGTGGCTTGGTGGGCTGGGCATGGAGAAGGGCAAGCACCAGGTTCATCATCCACTAAAGATTGAGGAGGTGGCACTGGTCTCTCTCTGCACCCACTAACCCCTCTCCTTGCTCTCTGCAGCTGCCAGGAGCAGGAGGTTCAGACCACACTCAGAAAGGAGACTCAACTGCAAATGACTCGATGGTGAGTAGATGAAGGAAGCTCTGAGGTGCTTTGGACAGCCTCTTAAGCCCCAACCGGGTCAAGGGAAGCTGCCCATGCCCACTGCCTCTCCCCTCTACAGGCAGGGGAGGATGGTGGGGACCAGCCAAGTTATCACTCCGAGCTCCACGTGGCAGCATCGCCCCAGGGTGGCCCCCCTGCAGTGCCCAAGAAGACAGACAAAGTCTTACAGATGAGCAAAATCCTCAACCCTGATTCTCTGGCCCCAGGTAAATGCCATCTACACCTCAAAGCTGATACCACTGTTATCTCAGTAATGTGGGGCTGGAGGCAGCGAGCTGCTGCCAGCTGAGTTGGTCCCCCCAAAATCCTCTTTCAGAGTGCTCATATACAGATATGTAACTAACATTTAGGTTATATATATGTTATATATATGTGCTCCTGCACCCAGAATCATGTCCTCCATGGCCATATGTTCCCAGCCCCACTCCGCTGCTCAGCATTTTGCCCCAGCCTGGCTCTGGCTGCAGCAGCCCACGCTGCCACTCTCCTGTGCAGGCTACTCAAGTCCCCTCAAAGAGGTGCCCCCAGAGAAGTTCAACATCACCGCCATCCCCAAAGGCTACCGATCCCCATGGCAGGGACTCCTCGGTGACAAAGACAATGCTGTGCATGGAGAGAATCAGCTGCCCATGAGACCCCCTCCATGGGACTTCAGAAGCTTCAACAGGTAATGCTGGCCAAGGAGCAGGCACTGCCAGCTTGTCCATCCCTTGGCCAAGCCTTTCAGCCTCAAGCAGCACCTACCACCCTGCCAGGGAAACAGAACAGCCCATACCCTCTTTATGAACCAGAGCAGCAAGGGCTCTGGTTACTCTTTTCCTGCTCAGGAGCTCCTCCATGGCTTCTCTAGCAGCTTCCCAGATCTCCTCTCAGCTCCACTACTTGGCTTGCGCAGCCTTAAGCAGCTTGATCTAGTAGGTAGCCTCAGGGATGAAATCTGGGAGGGTTAATTCTCATGCACATGTTCCTGGAGAAGGAATCACTGCTGTTCCCAGATGGTTTCAGCTCTGGGCTGGGTGGAGGACACTGGCAAGCCTCTCTCCTAATTTTGAGAAAAAAAAGTGGCACAGACACTGCCAAGCCTCTCTCCTAATTTACTTAAGGTATCCAAGCAGCTGCTGGAAGTGATGGGGGTATGAGGTTAATCTTTCCACAATATGCTAAGAAGTCACCACGTTACTTCCAAACACCTGCTTGAGATTGAAGTCTCCAGGCTGATGAGCTTCTGGTGGCTCAGCCTGGCAAACTCCACACTCTGTGTCCATTTCCAATGCAGCATGGCTGCTGTGCCTCCTCACACCTCCACATTACACTGGGGTCAAGGCTGGGAGCAGAGACCACCAAGAAAAATCTGCTTTGTGGAAAGATGCTTGGTGGGGATCCAGGAGCTGGAGATCTGGTAGTAGCAAAGCACCATCAGCCCAAGCTAGAATAATGAGATCTGAGCTTTTAAATGATCATCCCAGGGAATCCACAAACCGAGGTCATGGCTCTCCTCCTCACTGAAAGCGTCTCCCATGAGGATTAAAGTACATTATGGTGTTGGCCTGGCCCAAGTCACCTTCCAACAGGCGAGCTCCCGCTGGAGCACTGCTCCCTGTCAGACCATCAGCTGCTGCACTGGGCCTCTGCAAACAGCAGCAGAGATGGGCACAGCACAAGGCTGCTGAACACTCAGTCCCCTCACCACACCAGTGAAGGCATGACAGCACACTGGTCTGCACTGGAGTGGGGCTGAGGGAGAGAAGGAAGATGCAGTGGGATGAACAGAAGGGACAAGAATCCACATGGGGAAGCCACCGGGCTTTGTTAGCTATTCCCTCAGGGTCTCCTTCCCAGTTTCTCAGCCATCAAGAGCATTCCTGGAGTAATAACATCCGAGGAGGTGCCACAGGGGTAGAACACTTGTATCCTTCAGCATTTAGCCATGCTCCTACCTCAGTATTTATTTATGGATAGGGACTGAGGCAAGGGCATGTTTCAAATAATGCTGGCCCCCATTCCCTTTCTCCCCTCTCACACACTGCCTTGCTATTTAAAGTCTTGAACTGTTATTTAATACAGATGGATGCTAATTTAACACCAAGCCTCTTGCCACCTCCTCTAATTCTTCACTGAGGAATGAAGATTCAGAGCACCAATCTGTTTTTCACTGGGTTTTTCATGATTTTCCAAGATGTTGGGTTTTAAATCTCTTCTCAGTTCACCAAATACTGCAGAAAACCAAGATTTTCAGAACAAACTGGCTAGCAAAAAGCCAGTAGTCTTGTCTAGAGCCAGGTGAACCCCAGCACAGCTCTCATGGGCCACAGAGCAAGGGCAAATTCACCATTTCAGCAGCAACTGCATTAAAACAGAATTATCTATTCCCAACTTTAAACATTCAGGCTGTGATGCAAAGACCTTCAGCCACCTTGCTAAGGTGTGCTGCCTTAAGAGTGAAAACCAACCTTGAGGAAGGACTGGCTTTGCCCAGAAGGGAGGAACTGGAACAAACCTCTCTCATTTACCTTTCCCCTCTTATTTCTCCTCTGCTGCAAACCGTGCCACGTTACTCATGTTCGAGCAGCACTTCCCCAGACAAACATCCCTGCTACGCTCAGCCTCCATGTGCTGCTCCAAAATCAACATTGTTGGCTTTTTGGAGGCTGGCACTCTTTTCCCCAGTCCCTTTCTACGTTTCTGCAGACAGGGATGACAGGTCTTGCCCCCACACCACTCCTCCTGTTAGTCAGTCATAGTTCAAGAGAAGCTATCTCAAAAGGCACACTGAAGCCAGGGCCAAGAGAGAGACATTGGCCTGCACATGTGCTGGAGTGATCGAGCAGCAGCACTGTCAGGCTCAACCCCCTGTATAGCACATTAGCTGAGGATCAGTTACTTTCTAAAGGCTTTGTCATCACCCAATTTCTTAATCTAACAGAATGCCATCCAGAGGGACCTGGACAAGCTTGAGAAGGGGGCCCATGTGAAGTTCAAGAGGTTTGAGAAGGTCAAGTGCGAAGTTCTGCACGTGGGTTGGTGCAACCCCTGGTATCAGCACAGGTTGGGTGGGAGAGGATGGAGAAAGCCCTGCAGAGAAGGCCTCAGTGGTGCTGGGGTTGAAGAGCTGGAGCTGAGCCTGTCCTATGCACTCACAGCCTAGCAGCCAGTGGCACCCCCAGCAGCATGGGCAGTAGAGAGAAGGGGGTTGGATCCTGCCCTTCTGCTTCCAGGGACCCCTCTGTAGTGCTGCGTGCAGCTCTGGAGTCCTCAGCACAGGAGAGACAGGGACTTGGTGTAGCAGGGCCAGAGGAGCCCCAGCAATGCTGGCAATGCTGAAGCCCCTCTGCTGGGAGGCCAGGCCGAGGGAGTTGGGGTTACTCAGACTGGAAAAGGCTCCAGGGAGACCTTGTGGCTTTTCAAAACTTAGAGGCTTATGAAAATGATGGGGACAGTCTTTATATCAGGACTGGCTGGAACAGGTCAAGAGGTGAAAGAAGTTAAATTTAGATTAGATATAAGGAAAAATCTTTATGCCAAGGGTGGTGAAGCACTGGCCCAGGTTGCCCAGAGAGATGGTCAATGCCCCATCTCTGGAACCATTCCAGTTCAGGTTGGATACAGCTCTGGGCAACCTGATCCCTGCAGGGGGTTGATGAGTTTCAAGTGTCCCTTCCAACCCAAACCACTCTGATCCCACAATCAAACCACTCTGATAGGCAGCACATCTCTACACCGCTTCCTCCTGCCCCTGCACAGCCACCGATGCTCAGGCACCAAACCCCATTCTTCAGCCTTGCCACAGCTTGACTGGAGGTTGGCTCTGTGCAAGCACCTCCTTGGGCTCACCGAGGCTCTGACAGCAGCCCAGGGAGGAAGAGGAGGGTTGTCATTTGCTACAGGCATTGCTAGGTGGCTGCCAGGCTCAGAGTAAATCCAGACCTGCTTTTTCCATCCCCTTTACATACCCCTGTGCCACGCTGACTCTGCTTCCTCTCCTGCCACAGGACTCCTGCCCCATTTGACAGAGCTCTGGTGGGCGACCCATTCTCCCTGTCTGCCATGGAGCTGGATAACCTGAGTGCTCTGGAGGTGATTTCCCACAGACCCAACTTCAACAGAGCTGCAGAGGGGTGGGTGAGATTTCTCCCGGAGAGCGACGAGCTGTAGGATGGGTGCTCCCTTCCCCATCACCACAGATGCTTTTCTTGCTACACTCAAACACACTTCACACGGGAGATGTGAAGGAAAGATTCTTTGTGAGAACTAAGCTGGTGGTCTCGGGTTGTTATCCTTTTCATCAGAATTTGAACAAGCTCAAGTCTGGGACCATTCTGAATTCCCCTCATGCCAGCCATTGTCCCAAAAGCAGTTAGTGCTGAGCTAACCAGCCAAGTTCTCATAATTACAGGAACAGATCCCACATTCCTGCACATAAAACCCTGTAGGGCCTGTCCCCTGCCTTGCCTGGACCTCCAGCAGCACCACACAACCCATCTCACTGCTGTTTCACTGACACACGAGACCTGCTCTGACAGCTGGGGCCTGCACAGAGAAATTCCATCTTCAGGATGACTGCATCTGTCACTTGGGTCAGGACAGCAAGAGGAGGTGATAATTGAAGAGCAGCAGTGAAACAAGTTACCAGAGGCCTTGGCATGTTAAAAGCACTCACCTCGGGCTTGGCTGGACAACAAAGACAAGGAACCGGGAATCTGCCTGTTTATCAACACAGCACAATCAGGATACAAGGGAGAGGAACACCAGCAGTTGGAAACTTGTGCCCCGGTGTCCAGAAGCTACTGGCTAGCACTTGGCAGCTGTATTTCCCCCTCCCTACTACTATTTGCATGCCTTGCTTCAACACCTCAGCCCTGTGATGACTGAGACCAGATTTGCTTCATCTAGTTGGTCAGTAAGGATCAGGTCCTGCTTGGACGCAGTGCCCTGTAGCACCCTGCCAGGGTGTTCTGGTAACCTCAGAACCAGTGGGAAAGGGAATGAGAAGCACAGCTGTGGCTCCAGAGCAGGCATGGGCTTCTCCATAGGTGCAAGAACCTGTGGTGAGGATACAACTAGAGCAGCATCACCAGCAGTGACACACAGCGGGACATGCAGCTAACAACAGGCTGCAAGACAGGTACCAGAACATCTGGAAACCCCTGCTGACCACTAATAAAAATCTCTAACCCAGACCTCCTACAATCGCTTTTATCAGGTTCTTAATGTTACTCTTATTTAATCTTGCAGAAGCAAGGTTGAAGGGGTTTTTTTTCCATCACTGTGGTTAAATTGGGCAAGTAAATTTTATTTAAAAACACATTGAACAGCTGCCCCAGATGTGCAGTGTATTTGCACTGCTGTGCTGAGCACAACCCCTGTGGGGTGTCTGCTGCCATCCCACACCAGCCAGGCAGGAACTTTCATGGCTCTGTCATTCCCACAGAAGCAGGAGGGGATAAGCAAAGAAAAAAAAAAAAAAAAAAAAAAGGCCCATTCCTTAAATGTGACAAATTTATGATGCCCTGTTCCACATCCATCTCTCTCATCTCTGTCCATCAGCCAAAGAACCCATGTACCTCTGGGGACCTTGCTGGAAATAATAAATAAACTCTGACGGTGTAAAGTCTGCATTTGAGTGTGGTCTGCACAGACCCCATGGGCCCTGATGGCAGACACTCAGGGCCAGAGCAGGAGCAAAGGCCTCTGCACGTCCTCCAGCACTGCCCTGGAGTGTCTCAAAAAGCTGAACTAAGTACCTGCACCCACAGCCCAGCTCTTCAGAGCAAGCCAGCACACTTTCCAGCCATACTCTGGTGCCACATGAGCTGTACCACCTCCAACAGCCTGCCAGGCCTATCAGCATCGGTGGGACCCAGTGACATCATACAGAACAGTACATAAAACTGTGTAATGACAGCAAGCCCACTTCTAAAGTCATCTTGACTTTAGCAGCAGCCAAATAAAATTCAAATTCCTTGGGCGCTGTGCTGCAGGAAGCAGGGCCTAAGCAAGTGCGGAAAAATTCAAATATTTTAATGTATTTCTTTTTAACAAGCAAAATAAGCTTCAGAACAGGTCCCATCATGCTTTGCTTTACAGAAAGATGTCCACAGATCTATCACATGAGAGCAGCTGACATAAACTCAGTCGTCCAGCACCATGTACACAACATCTTACCCACAGCAGGCTCCAGGCAGGACACAGTGGCTCCTGGGCAAACACTGCAGTTGGGGCACAGAGAGAAAGTTTTCTGTTGCATCAAAACAGGATGGGGTGGGATCTATCTCACAGTTTATAAGAAGACTGTATCCACAAGCCTCAAAAGTCCAAATCATGCTCCAAATATACCCTGGACAAGCTTGCAGCTGTTCAGGTCCTCCTCCTGTAGCCATCAGCAACTGTCAGCCACCTTGGGGCTTCGCCCGCCTAAAACAGGTGACCTGTCACTCCACATTCCACCTGCACTCCCTGGGGCTGCTTGCATCACCCAACACTAATCTTGCCGAGGACTTGCAGGAGTAGAAGTGAAGCATCAAAAAAAGGTTAGTTTGCGTTTGGTTTTTTTTAAGCAAGGAGTTGGGAAAAAGGAGGGAAATTGTGTGGCCGTAGTTAAGGCAAAGCTGTGAGTTTGGCACGTCTGATAGGCTTGTTCTGTGGATCTTCCTCAGTCCTGGTTTAATACCTCATTAGAATAAATCATTAATTACCTGACAGAGTCCCCAGTTACATTTAAAGAGTGCACAGTGCTCAGATTGAGGATATCAAATGGGTTTGAAAAGTGTTTGGGTAGTTTTTTTTCCATACGTTTATTTCCATAGTGTGCAGAGGGGATACAGTGATAGTTCTGTAATCCTGGGACACCTGATCCACAAACCCCAACAGTCCCTCTGCCTGCCCCCTGCATCCCAGCCCCCACTAAATGACAGATCTGGGATGTCTGGACAATCAGGTTAGTTAGCAGAGACATGGAGCTTGGCTCGCCCAGTGTCCGCAAGCAGGGAAATAAGGTTTCTCTAGCTCAACATATGGTGCTACCATGGTAACTAGAAAATAACATTTACTTCGAGGAGGAGGAGGGTGGCTGGAGGTGCTAGGGGCTGCTGTGCTTCCCTGCGTGAGCGCCCATCCGCTGGGGATCCTGCGACGGGTAGTGAATGGGGCCTGGGGCTCGCATGAAGGGAGGCGGAGGCCCCATGGCGTGGAACATGTGTGGCCCAAAACCTGCAGAACAAAGGTGGCAGCTTCAGACAAAGCAACAGAACAACTAATGCAGAGGTAATGCTGCTTGACAATAGGGACAAAAACCAGCTGGCTCACAGCTGGGCCTCAGAAAGGTGCATGTCTCCAGTGATCCTTCAACTCCCCGAATGCCTTCCCCTCCTTCCAGTACAGCTCAGGGCAATCCCTACCCAACACACACACTTATTCAGATAAAAGCTGGTGGGGGGACTGGCCAGGTGTCTGCAACACCAATCTAAATGCTTTCTACTCAGCTGTGGAGTAAAGCAAACACATCCACATCATAATGTCCCATAAAAAAAACAGGGTTTCTGTACAGATAGATAAACACAAACATGGGCCAGTATTCAACCAGTGGCAGAAAAACCCTTCAAAGTCAAGGTCTGTGTGCATTTCCACAGGCAGCAAAAGCACTGAGTAGTTCTCAATACCAGTAACAGGGATCTCTGAGACACCTGAGAATTTGCAAGTGAATACCCAGCAGGACAGGCAGCTCCATTTCATTAAACTGTGCTGACAGCTCATTTTAGACCACTATATGATCAGGGATGAGGAGAATCAATTTAGGGCACACATCAGAGCTACAGCACAGTCGGACCAGGAGGATTAGATTGTCCAACACCAAGTTAAGACACAACATTCAGGGGAACCACAAGTACCTGGAGGTGGCGGCGGAGCAATGCCTGGAGGTGGGGGCAAGGCAATGTTAACCACGGCTGGAGGGCCACTCGGAGGTAGGTTGAAGTAATTTGCAGAAGCCTCCTCTTCTGCAGCTGGAGGAGGGGGGAGAGCTGCAGAAGAAGTACACAGTGATTATGAAAGAAACAAAAACAAAAACAAAACAAAACAAAAAGCTGAGTCCAGATACGCAGAGGTATCTGCCTTCAGAGAAGGGGCACAATCAGTTCTTCCATAAGGGCAAAGTGCTGCCACTATGGCAGGTACGAAGCAGAGCGAGTCAGTTTCTGGCACTGAAACCCCAGAACTGAAACCTCCTGGCTTTCATCATCCCAAACCAGCTTTGCTTTTTCAAAAAATAACCATCAACAAAGCCTTGAAAACCATGAATTACCAATATTTCAGACTTAAGAAACTTTCATTTAGCTTTAACTTTCCACACATCATATAAATAACTCTCTTTTCATCAAGAATTTTCTTCTAGACAAAGCTTGCCTCCCATCCCAGACACATCTGCTGCAAACCTACTGTAAGTGACTGCTCTGGGCTCACCAGTGCCTCTCCTGTACTCCAGAGGTTCCGCACTAGCCTCTCCCATGGAAGCAGGTCAGCATTAAGTGTTTCAGAGATGAAAACAACTCCCTTACCTCCAGGAAGTCCTGGAACTGGCTCCAGCTTTATCCCAGATTCTGTAGTACCTTCCTTGTCCTTTTCTTTTCCTCTTGCTGCCTGGGACCTAAAAATCAGACGAAAGTTTTGAGAACAAAGATGAGAAAAAAGCAGGACATGCAGATATTCACAGCACAACAGTTTCACATTATCTAATCCAGATCTGTTGCTTCAGGCCAAAGATGAAACATTTGAAATGAATTTGTGCAATTTGTGTCATCTCCAAGCCAGATGTCACTGCTGAAAAAAAATCAAACCATAAAAGGACCCCACCTATTTACCACATGAGCATCTACTCCAACATGACATCCCATCCTGCACATCAGGACTGCAGAAATGCAGGATTGGAGAACCTCATGGAGGTGTCTCAAGGCTTCTCCCCAACACTCACCTTCCCCATTTGACATTAAGCCTGCGCCCATTGACAATGAGTTTGTTGAAGGATTTCTCAGCTGCCACTTCCGCGGCTTGCCGGGTGGCAAACTGGATGAAAGCGCATTGCTGCCGCTGCACCACCGTTATCGTCCGGATCTCCCCAAACTGGTAGAAGTGATTTCTGCATGGGGTCAAAAAAAATAACTATGAAACCCTGCTCCTCCCAGCTGCAGGGTACATGGCAAAGTAGGATCTCATCAAGTGCCAAAATAGAGATGCTCAGGCCCTCTCTCCATCACCAGGTCAGATTAACCATTAGGTATCAATTCTTTTGCCTCTCTGTGCAATTACAGAACAATAAAATCTCTGCAGCAGCTTTTCTCAGCAACTAGCAGAGGGCTATAGGAAGTTCTTATATGACTAAATTGGGTGGGTGTGTTGATCTGCCCGAGGGTCGGGAGGCTCTACAGAGGTATCTGGCCAGGCTGGAGCGATGGGCTGAAACCAACTGCATGAGGTTCAACAAGACCAAGTACAGGGTCTAGCATTTGGGTCACAACAAACCCCTGCAGTGTTACAGACCTGGGGAGAAGTGGCTAGAAAGCAGCATATCAGAGAAAGACTTGGGGGTGCTGGTAGGCAGCCGACTGAATATGAGCCAGCAGTGTGCCCAAGCAGCCAAGAAGGCCAACAGCATCCTGGAATCTATCAAGAACAGTGTGGCCAGCAGGAGCAGGGAGGTGATTGTACCCCTGTACTCGGCACTGGTGAGGCCACACCTTG
>JANHGL010025002.1:10610-21103 GCA_024611195.1 Ceyx melanurus | reverse complement strand
CAGGCACTGGCAGGTGCTCTAAGGTCTCCCCAGAGCCTTCTCTTCTCCAGGCTGAACAACCCCAGCTCCTTCAGCCTTTCCCCACAGGATCTCTTTTACCAAGATGCAGTTGTTTCTAACACAGAATTGTTCTGACAGCATAGCAGTAAGCCATGCCTTTTTGCAGCAAGCCAGGGACTGGCAAACTTTTGTGCTAAGAATTGCAGATAGTTCTTCACAGTATGGACACAGTGTATGAAAAGTGGATGTTCAGCTACTGCCATGGTTGCTTTTTTCTCCTCTTCTGCCTCTCCTAATCAGAGCAGGGGCTGCAGCATCCCTTCCCTTCCCCTCTGCCACATCCTCCTGCTGTAAGGCCTTCAAAGGCTACCCTGAGAACTCATTATAAAGGGAAAACACTGAGCTCCTCCAAGCTCCTAAAAATCTCACATCACAAAACCTCATTCTGACTCGAAATGTTTTTGCTCTTATTTTTTTAAGCTTTCCATCCCTTCTCAACAACCACTATCAAGCTCTGAAAGACAACAATTATTGGAATAAACACAACCATCCTCAAAACTTTGAAGTGATCCAATTCAAGAGCTAAAATATAAGTTTAATTCCTATTATAAAACTTACATGCATTATCTGTTGCCTATTATGAGTAGGGTCAAAGTGTCTTTATGTACATTTGTCATTGAGGAAAGTATATAATTTTCTGCAAATGAACTCCATCTTTCGAGCACAAGATATCCAAGAGGGACCACGCTCACTCCCATCCAGTTTGATGATGGATGACTGAAAGTGGTCAAGAAAAGCACTTTCCCTTCAACAGTGGGTCCACGTCCCAGTGTGATGGACTGCTCCAGGAAACTACATTTTTCAATCATCCTGATGACTTGTGAACCTTACAAGGAATGAGTGAAAATAGGAACAAAGAGAATTCCCTTGAGAGGAGTCAAGAGGAGACTCAGATGCTTTCAGGAGTGGCAATGGCTCTTCAAAAGTACTCATAGCTGAGCACTCCATTTCCAGACACAGTGCACACAGCCCTCTGCAGACCTAGCAGGCTCCAAGGGCACTGCAAAGGCCTGGCAGGCACCCGTTTTGGAAAGCTTTTCCTCACTGGTTTTACGTAAATTGAGCAAAGTCCAACCTCACTGTTCAGTCCTAACCCACCTAGTCCTACTGACTGCTTCCAGAACAGGTGAAAACAAATTAAGATCATCCCCTGGTAAGTCAGTGCATTTCTTTTGTCTGAGACAGATTATGAATGTTCAATAGGGAATATTATGAACTAAGTAAAAATAGTCAGTGAAATTTCATTCCACTTTTAAGTACATTTTACTGTTTATTTCCTATTAATTAAACTGCAGGATTTAGCATGCTTTGCAATGACATATTACCAAGAGTTATGCAGAGGACACCACTGAGGGTCCTGCTTGAAAACTAGAGACAGGCTGGTTTCAAGCAGCACATCAGGATATAGTTTTCAGATTACTGACTTTACATTTTCTCAGTTGACTACTGCTGGTAGTTTTTCCCAAGGTACTTTTTTTTTCTCAAACAGATTAAGATGAATTCTGAAGATGAAACAAAGTTTTGCAATAATGGCAAAGATGTGAATATTGCTATACCTTATCAGGATTATGAATCTGAAGGCAAATGGTAAGTACAGCCATTGATTTCAAAATATTCCCACAAATGGTTGGACCAGATAGTCTTTGGAAATATGTTCCAAGCTGGCCTGTTCTCTGATTCTATTACACTAATGTTTTACCTTTAACCTCAGTTAATGGTGCACAATGCAAGAATAACCAGTTTTCCTTTTTTGGAGAAGTCTTTGCTATCTATTATTCTCTTCAGACAGTATAGCAAACAGGATACAAAAGTGTATCATTAGCTACATCTAAATACAAATAAATACATCTAAACATAGATAAATTGTTAACAGATAAATCCAGTTGAATCCCCAGGACAGAGGAAACCTGTTGGAGTAGAAAGCTGTATCTTGTTACTATGATTGAGAATTTCTTTGGGGATTATTGAAAATCTGGCTGCTTCACTCATTCTCTTACAAAAAGATAGTGACAGCTGTGTCTGTTCTGGTTTTTACAAGGCTGATACAAAATGCTGAGAAAATTGGGAGTCAGAGTAGTTAAAAGATAGTTAAGTTACATGTTTATTGAAGTTATTTGAAAGTAGTGTCACTTTTTACTAGAATAGAGCACCAGCTGGGGTCAGATGCCCTGCTCACTCTCCATTCCTGCCTCAAAAAATGTAATGGATCATGGTGGAATATATATTCTGAGATTTAAAGAACTGAATGGTATTGTAATTGTAACTGGATTCATTAGACTATAGGAAACTGTTGACTGGCACAGTGCTTCTTGTCCAATAAACCAGCTTGTGCTGATGACAGCACAGAAAGTGTTTGAGCTGACACTGGCTGGGAGAAGCCCCACTGTAAAACATTATAGAAGTTTAACATTTTACCTACATCTTTAAAAAGTGCTGGATGAGCTTAGTTTTAGCTGGAGAATGAAGGCTGCTCTGGGGAAAACTCAATTTATTCAGATAACAACCTACTTGTTTCTCCTTTTTAATAGTTTATAGGTCAAGGATGTTTACCAAAGCTCATCTTCCTACTTTTCCTCTGCAAAACCAGAGACATTTCTTTCTGAATTAGACACCCAGCCCCAAAACCCCCCAGGGTTTTCTCTGTAATAGAGTCAGCTAAAGCTTAGTGCTCTAACTAATATTTTTTCAAGTGGAAACATTCAGTGTGAACATTTGAATTTTTCAAGTGAAAGCAAAACTTTGACATCATATTAACACAGTTTGGTTGACACAGGTCATCTGCCAGCCCCGTTAATAACTCACAAGGTGTCCTGTGACAGGACAGGGCACTGCCTGAACCCACAGTGAGCTTTCTGCAGTCCTACCCAGTCCATTTCTTCATGCTAATAAAGCCTTCTGACCACCACAAAGCACTGCCTGCTTTTTGCCACAACCTCCACCTTCTCCAAGCTTGTTTCTTGTCTTTGCAGTCCACTTCTGATTATGAGAAATTAACTTCTTCCAAGTTCAGTTCTGTAGGGTGAAGCTTATAATTAGAGACACCAGTCTACCCAGTGCAGACTCACGATCTGAAATCAAAGTACTTGGGTATGAGAGGTCTCTGATAGACAATTATTAGTAGTATTGCTAGATTGGCCCACCCAACTAATTTGCCAATTAGTAGGCCCAAGCCTTGTCTAGAAAGGCTAGACAGACAGCTTTGGTCATCCAAGAACTCTTCACCCTCTTCTTTTTCACAGAAACTGTAATTTTAAATGAGTCTTACTTAGGTAGCTTGTAACCCACAGCTCAGTTGTACTCTGCTTTTTTTCCCAAACAGAGTCTGTATTAATGAGCTACCAAACCAGAAGACCTCTTGAAAGTATTTTTGGCAGTGTTCAGATAAATGAACTGAGATTGCTTCATGTTCCTGTATATCTGAATACAATTAAGAGACAGTATTGTATTAATAATGCACTAGTTTTGCTTTAAGTGCTCTTCCAACTTAAAATACAACCTTAATTTTTTAGCAGTGCAAACAAGAAGAAACCTGAGAAAATGAATATGGTCAGCCCATTTTCAGTGGTAAGTTTCACAGTATTTGCATGTTTAACAACCTCAGTCTACCACAGTGTTTAAAATTTGTTATTTTAATACACGTAGCTCTACTCATGGTGCAAGGCTACACTTTGCTGCTTATGGTTTAAAGTACTCAGAGATCTGCAATGGGAAGGGTTGCTGAACGTGTCCACTCTGCTACACATCTGCAGATATATTTACTAGAAATGAGAAAACCATTTTCATTACTTTTGTTTCATGAGAAGTATTAGTAACATTAAAGTAGAAACAGTAGACATCTCTTTTACACAGCTTTAAATATGATTGCCTTGAACTACTTATAGTACTAAAGACCCACAAGCCTGAAGTGTAGACTTTTCTAAGATACTATAAATTGTTATAGACATTTATTAGTAGATTTTAAAAAAAATGTTATTATCAATTTACGTTTCAGTTGCATGTAATTAATTTGAGTGTAAAATTTGTTTGAACATGTGTATTTTATTATTATTCATATTTTATGAAAGCTATTATGTTATTCTTAAAGCAATTAAGAAGAAGTTACGGGTTTCTGTTATTTTACCATTTTTAGATATTACCATTTTATTATTTTACTTCTGCCTCCCTCTGCACTGTTAACACTGTGTTTTCACTCCAATGCATTTGCTCAGAGAATCTTTCAGCACTCTTCCATTTCCACTTTCAGTTTCGATTTGCTGACTGGCAGGATAAACTCCTCATGGTGGTAGGCACTACTATGGCAGTACTCCATGGAGCAAGTCTCCCCCTTGTGATGATTGTCTTTGGTGACATGACTGATAGCTTTATTGCTTCAGAAAATATTACTTACCCAGGTAAGAACTGTTGTAGTTCATAGCTGCTGTCATTGAGCTGTGGCTTTTATGCAACAAAAAATTTAGTTGTATTTGAAAAAAATAGACCTTCATCTCAATCTGTTAATTCCCAAGGAAGCAGTTTGCTGCTATGCTATCAGATATGACACTGACCCACCCACTCCAGGGCTTCCATTTGGACCAGTTCTGTATTTCTTCCAACCAGTCTCCTGTGCTGGGAACTAATTAACTGCTACACCATGTTTAAAGGAAATGTTTTAAAGGATTAGAATTTGGGTTAATGTATTAAATAAACGGATTAATGGGAAATAGTATGTCATGGTATGCTTTGAAATCAGAAACAATTCTTAAACAAAACTAAGTATGTAAACCATTAACGTAATTAAGCCCCTGTTATATATAAAAAAAGCATAAATATGCAGCCCAGCACCAATGTTATTACTTATTTCAGTGTTTACTAACTGCTATTTTAGGATATTAAAAGTGTGCCAAAGACTATGATTATAGGTCCACTTACTTGACCAACAACAACAAAAGACTTTCAGACTGACTTAAGGATGAGATTATCAGAAAAGTGACTTTGCTGCTGTTAAATTTGAACATATAAATTATCCCTCTTCAAAGAGATGCACCCAAGAGTTCCCTTTGTCCAAACATCATCAAACCTTTGTCCTTTTCTTCTAAACCAGCACAGCCTTGCTTACATGGAATGTGGAATTCCCTAAACTTCTCCAAAGACCACCATGCTATTTTCCACATTCCCCCAACAGCACTTTGTTCCCTGACAGAGAAGCAGACAAGCTACAGAGGGCAAAAAGTTGGCCACTATATTAATATTAACTATATTAATTCTTCATTAAAGAGCACTATGCTTATGTTAATCACCTAACTTATCTGACAGACATTTATTATTTATTATTTAGCCACTCCCCCTGAATATTTGACCAAGAATGACTGTTACTGTGCACAGAGATGTCATGATGGGCCTCAAAGCATCCCCAAAACTGTAAAATTCAGGAGTTGCCACCTCTGCTTCTACATTTGATTTCTATTAAGCAGTATAAGCATTGGAAAATTAATCTGGGTGTAAATCAAGTGTAAATATGAGGTGTAGTATCCAGTTGTGAAAAGTTGCTCTGATCACTTATACTTACTAAGTTACTGTAGAGCCAAAGCAGAACAAAGCACATTTATCCTGGAATTCAAGTGTCAAACACCCACTCCAGGGTAACTCATTCTTGATTAGCTTAGCATGTAGATGAGTCCTTATGCATTTTAATTACACATTTAACATCTGGGAACAAGAATTAATTAAACAAAAACCCATCTCCTGGACAATTAGAAGGGAGTGCCTAATATAATATTTATTAATTTTCTGAACTTTGCTTAATTTTGAACCTGTATTTGTAAAGTACACCAGAGCATTATGAAATAAAATGGGGTTTATAACTCCAGTGTGTTGTTTTTAAAATATTCATAAAATCAGCAGGCATTCCAGAGAAAATACTGTATTTGAAATGTATTCAGGCTAATGATTTTATAGTAGCTGAATATATTCAGGTTTTTAACTGCATTACAGGTAGAATGTTAATTTCTGTTAATTAATTTAATGCTTTGTAATGTGTTAAATAGCTTCAGTTCCCTTAAACACTGTCAGGGGCTCAGTGAGGTGCTAGGTAGTGACTGCTCTTTATCTTCATTCAGCATTGTTGGGATAGGAGTTTACAGAAGGAAATTTATTATCATGTGATTAAATAAAAGTAATTAATTAGATATTTTCTTATTTTCTTTCTAGCAAATTTTTCTTTATGGAATGGTACATTGATGAATTTTTCTATACAATTTTTTTCTTACACTCTGATGGAAAAGTTGGAGGAAGAAATGACCAGGTAATAGGAAAGTTTTCATTCACTTCATGGCTAGTCTCTTCTTGTAATAGAGATCTTAAGTGATTGTCCTCTAGAGATTATTCTAATATTCAGCTCAAGATTAATCTCATCACTGGCTGAGTTGGGGCACCATGCATTTTCCCACTCTAATCCCAGTCTGTGTGTCTGATGGCTCCTGCAAGCCTAAAACATTTATGACAGGAGCTCAGAGGGAGAGTTATTCCTCCTTTTCTCATGTGTCAGGATACCTTGTTCTCCTCCTATGTGTAAACCTTCCCTTAATGTATGCTCCTACTCCTGCTCTTTCTCCTTGCCCATGTTCTTCTCTCCTCAGCCTCCCCTTGCACTGCCCAGCTCCCAGTTTGCCAGCAGTGCTTTCAAACTGGCTGTTCTTGCCACAGCTTTTCTGCTCATCCTTTTTCCTTTTCTCTGCTGCTTTCCTGTCTCAGAAGTGAGTCCCTGTGAGACAGTAAGACAGAGTAAGTTCTGAGGAAGGTCCTGCTCTGCAACAGCTTCTATGGACATTTTTCTATTATTATTATTTCTATTATCTGTTTCCTGCTTTTTGGCTTCCTTGTTTTTATCAACACCACTAATATTTTGTCTGATTCCCAACAAAGTCCCTAAAATGCTGGAACTGATCACATACAAAGCCCCAGAATTACTTTGCTTTATCCATAATGAAATGACACCCTATCTATCAGTCAGCAGTCAGTGACATCTCTGAACTATTATAGACTTTTTAAGGGACAGTACCTAGGATACCCTAGCAGCTGCATGAAAACTGAGGACACTGTTTTCACAGAACTCCATGAGCTAGTTTGGATCCAGTTTTATGAAATAAAGTAGAATTAAGTTCCTTCTCACTCAGAGAAACCACTCCCTTTCTTCCTCTCCTGTTCACCCCCATAATGATGTCAAAAGCCCTGAACTTTTCAGGCAAACAATTCATTCCATCCATGTCCTTAGTGGATCAGATCACACAGTAAAAATCGGTTGATAAGTGAAATTCTCAGACATCTTTTAAAGACAAACACCTTGTGATCTACCAGAAATAAAGCAAAATGAGATACAAATGAAGTCATGCATATTGGAGCTTCCATTGAACTTCCAGGACTTCAGTTTTCATTTAGTCTTTGCCATGACAAACTCGGAGGAATATCCAGTTCAAGGTCATCGATGATTAATGCCATTGGGAAGAAAAATTAAGTATTCTTTGGTACCCTTTTTTTCTAAAAGGACAAATACAGACAGTGAAGTGGAGAGACACCAAATTGATAAAGAAATACTTTTTATGTAATGCCCAACAAATCTGCAGAACTCATAAAAAAAAAATGTCTCAGGCCAAGAATTTATTATGTACTTTTAACATTTTCTGATCAGATAAAATTTAAATAGGGACTGGGATGCAACAGCTGGTCCAGTTAAACTATCTCACTGATGGGCTGCATCATATCAGTCTAATAATAGGGTTTTTTTTTCACAGTCTTCTAAAGTGTTAAACACCAGTTATTTTTCAGGCACATGATGTCATTATCTGGGTAATTCCCAGGTTTATGGTTGGAGGGGCATTGACCTTTTCTCTCTGTCTGCCTACACACTATCTCTTCTTTTGTCATCCTTTGCCCTTTCCAGGTTTTCCTTTTGTTTCCACTTTAGTTTTTTTTAGCTGAAGCTCCTCTATCTCCATGCCCTCTTCCTGAAGCTGAAAGAACACCCTAGTCTTTTTGTTTCTTAACAATTGTCATTGATCAAGTAATTGACAGTGTAATTTATTTTTATTTTCCAATTAATCATTACTAATGATACTGTAAAATAGACATTATGAATTGGGATTTTGAACCAAAATTCAATGGATGATGTTATGTTTTGGCATAAACTAAATAATCAAACAAATGCATAAATCCCATTTTTCCCCTAGTTTTGCTGCTTTTTGTAGCTTTTTTATTACGCTGGCAATAAGAACAACATTCAGTTACTAATTTAATTTTAAGTTATTCATTTATGTACTAATATATTTCAGTTTAAATATGAAATATTTTGTTTAATTGCAATAATG
Organism: Ceyx melanurus; assembly: GCA_024611195.1. Classification (NCBI taxonomy): domain Eukaryota; kingdom Metazoa; phylum Chordata; class Aves; order Coraciiformes; family Alcedinidae; genus Ceyx; species Ceyx melanurus. The sequence continues at coordinate 12,704 of JANHGL010025002.1, read as the reverse complement.
AATAAAACAACTTTGACATTAATTTCTAACAAAAGTACTCAGAATAGCTTTTCTTATTGCTATTTATTTCCTTTTTTATTTTTGCATGTGAAGTCTTATTTTGTTGCAAATGCACAAAATCCCTGCACAATTTTTAAAACCAAACTAACATTTCTCAAAGATGACTAAACAAAACAGATAAATCATGATATCACACACATAATTAAAATTCAGCATCTCTGTCTTTACTTCATTAAATGGAAGTGGGTATCCTCAAACGTGACTTCTTTTTGGTTTTATATCACCCAAGCATTTTTAAATCCTTTATTTTCATCCACTGTGGGAGATGTTTCTAAGAACAAATATGTTATTCTAAGCTTGTTTTCTTTTAATCAATGTCTTAATGGATTTTGAGACATTACATTTTAATTATTTCTTTTAGTTTTTCTCTTACTTTGTGGAAATTTTAACTGAAGTTGATTCTGAAAGAGCTTTAAAAATATTCATTATAGCGAAGAAAGAGAAATGGCAAGTAGCCCTTTATAGGAGTGGAATTAATTTTGTTTTGAATCTTTTTGTTTCCTTTCAGATATGCTTATTATTATTCTGGAATAGGAGCTGGGGTTATTTTTGCTGCCTACATCCAAGTTTCATTTTGGAACCTGGCTGCTAGCCGGCAAATAAAAAGAATCAGACAAGAATATTTTCATGCTGTAATGAGACAGGAGATTGGATGGTTTGATGTAAATGATGTAGGAGAACTTAACACGAGATTTGTGGAGTAAGTATTAAATACCATTTTCTTGCCAACTGAATGTTCATTATAATTGTTGAAAAGCAGTTATAATACAGGTCTTGGAAACATGATGGAGCACTGACAAAGTGTAAGGCATGCAAAGAGTTTGTTTCTATCTTTTCTGATTTCTTCATCTATAATGTGCTTTTTTTCAGTGACATCTCCAAGATTAATGAAGGAATAGGGGAAAAAATGGCAATGTTCTTTCAGGCAGTGGCTACTTTTTTCACTGGGTTTATAGTTGGTTTTACAAAAGGCTGGAAACTAACTCTTGTGATCCTGGCACTCAGTCCTGTCCTGGGACTCTCCTCAGCTCTCTGGGCAAAGGTAGGCAAAAAGTGTGAGTTTTCAACAAAATGCTGAGCTATATTTTCTATAATCCCATTTGGTATCTCTAAGACTTCAAAAAGCAATCTGGCTCTTAGTGAATTGCCCATATGCAAAAAGGTGTGAACAGGTGCACGGTGACACTGGTATGGCTGGGGAAATGCAGTGCCCCCACCATGGACTCACCTGTGCTGACACACATTTTACACAGGTATAACATACCTTCCTCTGAAAGGCTAAATAAGCAGAATATTGCCTTCTTCACTGGACTCTGTATCTACACCAGTTACCAATCACCAGGTACTCTAAGTAAAAATAACTACAGAAATCAGCTAAAATGGCACGGCTGCGGTCACGGCAGGTGACTGAGCTCTGGCATGGACCTGCAGTGAACCAGCTTTCCTGTGATAAGCCCTGTCTGTGGGCTCTGACCCCAAGGTGGGGAGGGCTTTGACCCCAGGGACAGCACAAAGACACAGGCAGACATAGCTGGGCAGCCAGCACACTGTGAACTCTGCTCCAGATTGTCCTCTTGCCATTTGCTCAACTCACAGTAACTTACTGAAAACAGAATTAGATCATAGCATCACAGAAATGTCTGTGTTGAAAGGGACCTCCAGAGCTCATCTAGTCCAACCCCCTGCTGAGGGCAGGGATATCTGCAACTAGAGCAGGTTGTTCAGAGCCTGGTCAAGACCCATCCTCAATGTCTCCAGGGGTGGGGCCTCAACCACCTCCCTGGGGAGCCTGTGCCACTGAGCCACCACCCTCAAGGGAAACAACTTCTTCCTTATTTGTCATCTAAATCCAGTCCTTTCTAACATAAAAACATTGTGTCTTGTCCTTTCACTACAGGCCTTTGTAAACAGCCCCTCTCCAGTCTTTTTATAAGTACCTTTGGGTACTGGAAGGTGGTCTAAGATCTCCCCAGAGCCTTCTCTTCTCCAGGCTGAACAACCCCAGCTCCTTCAGCCTGTCCCCACAGCAGAGCT
>JANHGL010025002.1:0-10510 GCA_024611195.1 Ceyx melanurus | reverse complement strand
GGCTGCCATTGGCCTTCTTGGCTGCCAGTGCCCACTGCTGCCTCATGGCCAGCTGCTCAGCCACCAACACCCCCAAGTCCTTTTCTGCAGAGCTGCTTTCCAGCCCCTCATTCCCCAGCCTGGATGGATAGTGAGGGTTGTTCTGAACCAGGTGCAGGACCCTGCACATACTCTTGCTGAACCTCACGAGTTTCACCTGGGCCCACCTCTCCAGACTGTCCAGGTCCCTCTGGATGCCATCCCCTCCCTCTGGGGTATCAACAGCACCACTCAGCTTGGTGTCATCTTGAGAACTTGCTGATGGTGCCTCCATCCCACTGTCAATATCATTAATGAAGACATTAAACAGCACAGGCCCCAGTACAGACCCCTGAGGGACACCACTTGTCACTGCTCTCCATCTGGACATTGAGCCACTGACCAGCACCCTCTGGATGTGACCATCCAGCCAATTCCTTATCCACTGAACAGTCCACCCATCAAATCAGTATCTCTCTGACTTGGCAAGCAGGATGCTGTGGGGATCGTGTCAGAGGCCTTGCAGAGTCCAGACAGATCACAGCTACAGGTCATCCCTTATCCACTGATGCAGTCACTCTGTCACAGAAAGCCACTACGTTTGTGAGGCAGGATTTCCCCTTATTGAAGCCAGGCTGCTGTCCTTCATCACCTCCCTGTCCTCCATGTGCATCCACGTGCCTTATCAGGCCTTCTAGGAGAATCTGCTTCATGATCTCCCCAGGCACAGAGGTGAGGCTGACAGGTTCCCAGGGAGTCTTTCTACCCATTTTAAAGATAGGTGTAACATGTTGCTTCTTCCAATCACTAGAGAAGAGATGCAGATCACTTGGAGAGAAACACAGGCTGCATCTATAGAAATATTTCTTTCTTTTCTTCCAAAGGGGCATCAGGATGTTTAATACCAACTGGCTACTGAGTTTCAGTGACACTGGCCAGCCTTGCCCTTCAGCTAAGATGAAAATCCCATTATTTAACACATGCAGTCTCTAATTCTTCATAGCACATGAGTACTCTGCTGTATCTTCATCTGCAGCCTGCAGTGGTTTGTAGCATGAATGTTCCTGTGCTTGTCAAGCAACTAATTGTCCTGACACAAATCAGAACTGCCTGACAGATGTGGTTCAAGTATTTCTAAGTGTAAGGTATCTTCATCTGCTTCTCTTGTTTTCCCAAATGATGGAAGTGTAGAAGAACTGAAAATCTAAACTCATTTTTTTAGTGGCAGATAACTGGAATTTTTCTAGTAATTACATTTTATGCAATGCAAGCACTGTTGTGATGCCCCTCATCAACTTTCTGCCTTGGAAGTCAAATGTGGTTTCTTTTATAAATCTTTAAAATAAAAATTTGGTACCAAAAAATGAAGAATTCTTAAACGTAAGAAAAACATTTAAGCTTGTTCTGGTTTTGTTTGAATATAAGAGTCAAAATATTTTGCTTCCACGCAGATAACTTCAGCATTCAGTAACAAAGAGCTAACTGCATATGCACGAGCAGGAGCTGTAGCAGAGGAAGTTCTGGCAGCAGTCAGAACTGTGGTAGCATTTGGAGGACAGAGAAAAGAAATTGAAAGGTAAGAATAAAATTTCTATATGATGGCTGTTCTTATAATGGTGGCTAAAGAGATTTGGAGGATTTATATCTTTGCTACTAAATTTATTCTTTTATCTAAATTTTTATTAGCTTAAAAAAATCATAAAACATGCAAGATTCATGTTGTTTGCTTTTGTGTGTGTGTTTTGTTGATGTTGTTTCTTTTGTTCTGTTTATTTGGGTTTGTTTGTTTGTTTTTTTCCAAAGAGAATATGGACTTACAGGCTTCATAAATGCAGTGAGAGTTGTAAGCAAAAAGGACAGGCATGTGTCAAAAAAAGACAGGTATAACACTTGGTCACAAACCAAAGTTGTGCACACGTTATTTGTGTTATTTATATATATCTATCCTTCTTGCCATCTTTTTGATCTTTTATCTAAAGTTAACCAGCACGACCACAAATACTGGCAGGAGTTTTTCAAACTCAAAGTTCAATAACCACTGTGTCATTCACAGAAAGCACAAAGCATACCCTGACCTGCTTTTCCCTTTCTGCTCCATGCCCCACTGCTGCCCAGCTAAGCTGGCTGAAACAAGTTCTCTGGGGATCTGCACCTCACCTCAGCATCTTTCTGGCATTTCACTAGGACAAGCAAATAAAGTTCTTTTAGATTTCTGACACACTACAGATCAGCCATTGCACTGCTCATCTTTTATTTTACATTATTGTGGTTCATCTACTCTTATTACCACCCACCAACATCATGTATCTAAAGATGTAAGACACTGCAGTATTCTTTTGCCCTGGTTCTCTCACTGGTCCTCTGTACTGATCCTCTCACCTCTGTGCCATCAAGAGATGTCACTATAGTGTTATTTGCATGCCCAAGTCACTCAAATTAAATAAAAATATCTGTGAAATAAAAACAAATCCCAAGAGTGACTGAAGAAATCCTGTTGTTGGCTCCTTGAGTACTATAAATTCCCTCTGAACACTGCTGCCTTGCTCTGAAGTTTCTTACCTTAGCATTGTTTCATTACTTCACAGCTACTGTTTAATTAATAATATGTCCCATTACTTTAGGACAAATTGGCATTATATGACATTAATGAAGTCCCAATTGATTAGTTTTACCATGTCTCACCTCTCTAGAAAGACAGTATTAAAGAAATGTAATTGGATTCATCCTTTGCTTTCATAACCCATGACACATTTAATTTCTTATGATTTTGTACGATTTAATCTTATTTCAGTTAATTTCTAATGTCATTATTTTCTTCTTCAGGATTTTTTTGCAAGCTTTATGTGCTTTTTTTGTCAGGCTATGACCTTGTGATTTCTCAGATTACTGTTCCTTTCATAATACTTCAGTCCAGTGGCTCTACAAATTTTTAGTGTCAGTGAAAACACTGACAGTCTTTACTACCAGACTACATTTGCCAATTTATTCAATGCTATGAATATGCTCACCATGAAAGGTACATTCCTTCCTTACTGCTTTTGCTTCCAGGTCTGCTGTGTAATAATTCACATTGGTCATCCTGCTTTTGACTCCTTGTACATTTGTGGGATTTTTTGTACTGAAAGTCGAGGCTGAACTACAGTTTTGGAACTATCCCCAGTTCAATTATCCTCTCAATGCTTTTCCATTTCTAAACCCCATAAAATGGACAACCTTTGTTGCAGACCTTTTTTGTGTGTTTTCATTTTTAATTACTTTCAGTGATTCAACCTGCAATCATTTTATCCTTGATTTTTATCTGTAACCAGCTTGAATTCTAAAAAAAGTCCTTTTAATTTCTCAGTGACTATTTAAAAAAGAGGCTTCTCAGCTCTCACTTCAGAGAGCACACAGATCACACAGCTATCACTGCCATTTCATTCTTTACTTTTTTACACCTGTGTCTCTCACAGTCACACACTGACTGAATTGTTCTCACTGTCCATGTCCAAATCCAATCTAGACTACAAGAGACAAACAGCACCCCAATAATAACTTTTACACTCATCACCAATGAGATTTTGACATAAATGGATCCCATTTTCTCTGTATCACCATTTCTCCTGTCTTTACAACATACTTCAATGCCCATGCCACAGTTATCCCATCCTTTATTTCTAATCCAGTACCAGTCTGTTACTGATTCTTCTACTCTTCTAACATTGCATTGTCTTATACATCAGAACCAGTTTTTGAATTTATATGAGTCTCTTCCAACTTTTACACTTTGTTCCCTCCAAAAGTTTATCCTCACTCCTATACACTTGGTACAAGCTATTCCCATGAAATCTGCACGTTAAGAGGAGTTGTCTTTCAGCCCCTTCTTTCCATGACTGGGCACTGTTTACCTTCACAGCATCAGTGATCTTCACTTCCAGTTGGAAGATTCCACTGCAAATCACAAGATCAAAGATGTTTAACAGCTCACCACAGCCTTTTCCACACATCCAGGACTAATTGATCAGCTCAGTCTGGCACAACAAGAAGACTATCAATGTATTTTCTTTGACTCTTAGCAAGATTTTTAACAGCATTAGATTACTGTTTACAAAAATATTTTATACATCTTTAATGTATTCTATGGGAAATTTATGAATATACACAACAAAGAAAGAATAATTTCCTGTATGTTGTTTTTTGCTTTCTTTTTCTTTCAGATACCAAAAAAAGTTAGAAGATGCCAAACGTATTGGTATCAAGAAGGCAATTTCAGCCAATATTTCTATGGGTATTGCTTTCTTTTTGATATATGCATCATATGCCTTGGCCTTCTGGTATGGAACCACTTTGATAATCTCCGATGACTATACAATTGGAAAAGTCTTTACTGTATGTATTCACCAGCAGCTGAACAATGCTTATGAATGATGCTGAACTGATTCTGTATAGAATTATTGGAATATGTGACTTAAAATCTTGAGAGGACAGAGCTTTTCAAAATACCTTTTTCTCCCCTGCTAGCAAAATCAGTGTAGGTCTGCATGTGACTGGTATTTCTTTAAGTAGCAGAATAAGAATCACCTGCTTTGGAGCCCCTTGCTAAAAAGCCAGCTTGGATCAATGATGATTAGCTGCTAATTTTCTATTCATTCACAAAAGGTGTTTGCTAAAGAACTGGGGTATAACTTCAAGGCATTGTGCTTCACACCAGGTGGTTGCATTCAGGAGGAAAAGACCAGGTGTCAGGTACCCTTGGACCATGTTACCTCCTGTTTCAGACAGAGTTCATTCAGCTGCAGTCTTTACCTACACTGATATGGGCTTGCACTGTTTGTTGGAGGTCTTGTGGTGTGATAGCATGGCTGATTCCAGGCACAGTCTGCCTGTGAAGGGCTTTATATCTGTGATAGGGCAGCAGTTTTTGAAGCTGTCCTCTCCATTAGGCACCAGCATCTCTATCAAAATCTGAGACTTTAAGGAGCAACTCATTTAATTGTTTCCACTTGCATAAGGGAGGTAAGTCCATCTGGTGGGCAGCAGGACTAGGGAAGTGGTCATCTCTTTGTGCTCACTGTTGAGACCACACCTCAAACACTGTTCGGTTTTGGGCCACTTGCAGGAAAGACATTAAGGTGCTGGAGCATGCTCAGAGAAGAGCAGCAGAGTTGACAAAGGGTCTAGTGTACAAATCCTGTGATGAGGAGCTGAGGGAACTGGAGTGGTTTAGCCTGGAGCAAAGTAGGCTGGGGAGAGTCCTTATCATTCTCTCCAACAAAGGAGGTTGTTGTAAGGTGAGTGTTGGTCTGTTCTCCCAAGTAATAGGTGATAGGATGAGAAAACATGGCCTCAGATTGTGCCAGGGGAGGTTTACATAAGATCTTAGATAAAATATCTTCACCAGAAAGTTTCTCAAGCACTAGAACAGGCTGCCTAGGAGAGTGATTGGGTCACCAGCCCTGGAGTAGTGTAGATGTGGAGTTGAGGGACATGGCTTAGTGGTGGACTTGACAGTATTAGGTTTACAGTTGGACATGATGATCTTAAAGGTCTTTTCCAACCTAAATGATCTTGTACACTCCAGGCAGGTGAGTTTGTGCTACCAGCATCCTGCAGAAACCATCTGGAAAGGAATTCTCATGTCCCCAGGGGAAGCAGAAGGACCTGGAGCCAGGGTTCTGCCTTACCTGGCAAGCAGCCCATGACTGCAGAGCTGGGATTACTGCTGCTCCTTGCAGAAGGCTGTCCTCACTGCCTGCTCCTCTGGGCTGCTAACAATTTAGGCTGTGATGTAAGCTTGATTTAATACTCAGATAATTATTAGAATAAAATGCAAATAAGCTTTTATTCTCAACATCTGAAATGGGGGGCAAAGCTGCTTGTATTCAGAAAAAAATTCACCCACACATGAAAAAGTCAGAGCCAAGGCTGAACAAGTTAGAGTAGAAATCAGAGCCTGCTTTTGGTGTGACAATAAATTTCAGTTGCACAAAAAGAAGTTTCCTGTTTCCTCAAAACAATTGCTTCTGTTCTTGTCAGTAGTACAATGGAGTAGATTACTATGCCTTTACCTTTAGTGTTGAATTACTCTAGGCTTTATGTTCTAGAAAGAAAGAAAGATATTATTTTTGGTTTCTGTTTTTAATCAACAAATATATCTTGTTGCTAATTTTTGTTCAGGTGTAATCTGAAGCATCCTTCTGTTCTCTAATGTCATTCTAAAAAGGGATCCCAGCCATCAGCACCTCACAATATCCTTCTTATGGTCCAGTCATGGAAGAAGGAAAATGTAATCCCTTTATTCCTGTCAGTGTTTGCCTCTTGTTAAATGGTTGCCACCTCTTTAGTTTCTGCTTTTCTGGACTTCCTCACGTAGTACAGCATGCACAAAACTACTTGAAGCAATGATAGGTATCTAAAGTTATGAATTCCTAGCTATGTATTATGTAGTGGGTTGTTTTGTTTTGTTTTTTTAAATCTTTAGGTCTTTTTTTCTATATTACTTGGAGCTTTTAGCGTTGGACAGACTGCACCAAGTATGGAGGCATTTGCCAGTGCAAGGGGAGCTGCCTTTACAACCTTTAACATTATAGACACTGTGAGTATCTTTGCCATGTCTGTCATCCAACAGTGCTGAGCATCTGACATCCCTTCTTAAATAAAGCAGCAATTGTGTGTACAACATCGTAACATCTAAAAATTCTACTGGTTTTGGATCCAGGACAAGCATCTAAATACTGGAATGTGAGCCAAAAACAGGAAGATGTAAATTCCTAACACTTGTTTTATGTAGAATTTCAGAAGAACAAGTAAAAGAAAAATAAATTATTGCAAAGCTTACTTTAATAAATATGCTTCAATCTTAATTTTTAATTAATTAATTAATTGAATTATTTGAATAAAAAATAAATTAATTCATTAATTATTTGAATTAATTTTTTATCCCTAACCTAACAACTGAGAGAGCATTCTAGATCTTCTGTAACTCCTCTCACTTTATTGAGAATATTTCTTTTCAGCTATCAATAATTGAAAGGAATGCCTTTACAGTGACTGCATCCATAGTGCTATAGCAATGGAGCTTCTACTTTCAAGTTCTATATCAAACAGTATTAAAATGTTTCCATAGTTTATAAATATATTGAGTTATCTAAATACGATATATAAAATATAAGTCAACTTAGGGTTGTGTTCCCAGCTTTTGCTGCATCAAGTAAGAGTTATGGTACAAAGCTGAAGTGTCGGCTGATGGTTTTATCTCTAAGGTCACATCTAGCTTGTTGCTCAGAGATGTGAGTGCAGCTCTTGGAATAATACCCACACCAACTTAAGTTAGCTGAGATACAGTAACAGCAGCATCATGCCTGGCAAAGATCAGTTTGAGCTGTTTTCCTTCCCAGACTTAGGTACAGACTGGCTGGCTGGCTCTGTGAACTGAAACACACTGGATGGCTGCAGAACCCCTAACCTTGCCACTATAGCAGCATAATGGCTACAGTGCTATTTTAAAACTCATCTTGTGTTACACAAGCTGTATTTCTGCCTTTGCTTATTAGTGCACTATTCCTGATTCCAGACTGCTCTGTGTAGGAATGAAAACAAGAGCATGAAAACTCTCTATGTGTTCATATGTCATGGCACAGCTGCTGTCTCCTGCAGCACATTAAAGGAAGAAATGTGAATGTGAACACAAATTCCTGCTGGTATGCAATAGCTGGGTGTGACAATGTAGGTTACACCTTCCTTTCCCTAATGTTTGACATCATTTCCTCTATTCCTTAATTTACACCCATGATGACTTAAGGCCCCAAGCTTTGGTTACTCATCCCTGCCAGCAGACCTGCCAGCACCCCTTCACATGAGTAGTTGGCAGCTACTCTGCAGTGAGACCTGCTAAGCTTCCTCATATGGTAACTAACATTTATATCTAAGGTGTCACAGCCTTGTATCACAATGAAATGTCATTAGGAATCTAAATAACATGGTTTTTTTTCTCTTTTCTTGACATGGTATTCTGCACAGCAACCTCAAATTGACAGTTCATCCAATGCTGGATATAAACCAAAGGATGTTAAGGGGAATCTGGAATTCAAAAATGTCTACTTCAATTATCCTGCTAGACCAGATACTAAGGTATTATGCATGGAGGTGTTACAAATTTAATTTAAGATAATTTGATTGCCTTAGATTGCCTGCTACATTTTAAAAAAGAAGTATTAGAATTTATGGAAATATTTGCTTTTACCTAGAGCTGATAACACATTTTAACCAGAACTGGTTATTTAACTAAATTAAGAGCCAGCCTTTTGAAATGAAATGTACCTACATGAAATTTCCACTGAAAGCTAAAAGGTTGGAGATCCTTATAAATCAAACTATAATCAAAACCAACAATTGTAATAATACTTGATGTAAAAATGTTGTAGCTGTGCACTGACCTGCCAAACTGGCTGCAGCTAAATCTGGTTAAAGTATTTCTCTAAGAAACTAGCAATGGATCCAACACCCACGTTATTGCATTTACAATGCAAAGCCTGCCCCTTTGAAGAAGAGATTGTTTTGTTTGAGAGCTCTCACTAAGGTAAGTCTTGATAAAATTCACTGGGGAAGAGGTGTGACTATTTCAGAAAACACATTTATGAAGAACATCTTGGAAAATCATCTCCTCCATACAAAGGGAGTCCACTTTCACTAATCTATAAAGGGACATATGTTTCCCTTTTGTGCAGGTAGAATATGAAGAGAGGGAAGAATTGGGCTTTTATAGTCAATTATTAAAATAAATAGACAATGAAAATATTCCAGCTCAACAGTTTCTGAAGACATCAGTTGAAATCATCTGTCATTTGTATTAGCTGCCATTTGATTCAGGAGGAAGAAGACTGCTAGTGCCATTGAATTATGTGTCTGGTTTCTAAAATATTTATAAGATTATCTAGTATTAGAAAAGGGATTTGTTGTTTTTTTTTTTTTGCTCCTCTGGCTACTACAGAGGTCACCTTTTTAGCACTTATTCTGGGTGAGGAAGGGTGAAGGATGTTGCATAATAAATGAAAACAGCAAACCAGAGGATGCAAGGGAACATAATGTATTAATGAAAACATTCTTGCATACTGTGAAGTTGTCTTGCCTACTGACAACCATAAGGTCTAGCAGGGTAGTGCACAACAGAAAATGTTCTGCATTCCTAACTTTGTGCAGGTAGATGTAACATCAAGGGCTGGGAATCCATCCCGTGTGATAGCAGCAGGAATGCTTCCCCAGCAAGGGCTGCAAAAGCTGCCCAAGGCACAGGTGACTCCAGGCTTGGAGTCATCACATTTCAGCAAGGTTTAGATAAACTAAATTAAAATTATAATTAATTAATTAATATAGTTTGTGCTAGGATGGAGATAAAAACCTAAATAACGTGCTCAGAAAGGCCAATTTTACCTTTTAGCACTTTTCATCTTTTCTGTTTAAGAAAATCCTGTGAAGATACTTTATTCTTCTCACTTTAGTGGAGGACAAAGCATTTGGCCCAAAGCTGATTGAAATCAGTGAAATGTTTCCATTTGCACGTTCAGGTTTTGAATCAAGCTTTTAGCTTTTATCTTATTGCCAGGTATATCTTCCATGTAAATATCTAGCAATGTGGTAAGTGTATTTCCATGTGAAAACTTGCAAAATAAAGACTTGATTGCATTCTGTGATAGCTTGAGGATTTAAACTAGGTTGTTTCAGTTCTCATTTTGACATCACCTGACTCTCACAACTCAAATGGCAATTATTCAGAAATTTTAATATTACTTAAAAGAATGTGTTCGGTTTACCCTGCTGTTCTGAAACAAGAGTAGTCCTGGCAAATGTTTCACAGACTATTGATTCTCCCACCTCCACTAAACTAAGAGCTTCCTCATAATGTCATAGGGGGTTACTTGTAATGAAGTAATATGACATTGTATATATATATTGAAAAACAAAACTAAATTTTGACTGAAAAAGAAATATTCAAGAAAGGCTCCTTTTCATCTCATTACACAGAAGTTTCCAAATGTCTCTCTACTTGAAGTTATAGAGAACACTACAGAGAAAAACTCCTGTAGGTCAACAGCAGTGTAATAGGAAAAGGTCTTTTCCTCTATAGCTGCATTGATTGCTGTCTGGCATCTTTGCTACCTAAATGAAACTGAAAAGTTGAGGAAGGAGCAAGTAAGCTTGCAGGGAAAGCAGACTTTCAGATTTGCAGTAGGTATGAAATGCCACATTTTGAAGGGATGAGCAGAAAGAAAAATCTCTTCATAGCGCAGTAAAACTAAAAAACTCCACATAACCCTTCCACAATTTCACATGTAGTTCCTCCCCTGTACTAGCTCTTGCAAAAATGTATTGCAATCATTAGTTTCAGTTTTCCACCAAGACTTACACACTGTGATATTTTTGGTCACCTTCCCTCTGTTCACAGATACTGAAGGGCTTGAATCTCAAGGTTAGCTCTGGCCAGACAGTGGCCCTGGTCGGTGGCAGCGGCTGTGGG
>JANHGL010025001.1:0-81302 GCA_024611195.1 Ceyx melanurus | reverse complement strand
CAGCCCCGAGCAGAAATGGAAGGTCACCGTACCAGAGAGCGCCGCACCGCCGCCCGCCTCCATGAACGGCCACAGGCCGCCCCCGGCTCCCTCCCCGCCCGCTACCCCGTCGAAACATAAACAAAGCAGCCAGGTCCGGGCCTGGCCCTGGCCCCCGCTTCCGTCCCCGCGGCACGGCCGCTCGCTCGCCAACCGCGCCGCACCCCGCGCCGGCTCGACCCCGTTCCCCCACCAGCAGCCGCCGCTCCAGCGGGGCCACAGCCCCCCATAGCCACGCTCACCCCCTCTCGCCGCCTCCTACTCCCTCGGCCGCTGAGTAATGAGCCGGGGCAGGGCCGCGCACACGCACCGCGCTCCGCCCACCGCTGCTGCTGCGGCTGCCCGCCCCCTCCGCTCGCCCCGCCCCGGCCCCCGGGCTCCGCTTTTGCGCTGCCCGTCCCCTTGCTCTCGGCCCCGCGCCAGCGCTGCCTTTCACTGCAGCCTTCCCTCGTCCGAGGGCCCCGGCGGCGCCACCGTAGCCTATCCCTCCGGGCCCCGACTGGTCCCTACGAAGGCTGTGGGTCCCCGGCGCCCCGCGGGCCCGCGCACCCCTGCTTGGCACCAGCATCGCGCTGGCTCGTCCGCACCCTTTCCCCGGAGCGGTTACTTTCCTGAATTACGCCTCTTAGCCAGGCCTCCCTTCCCGCTGGGGCTTTCATTACAAATTTTTCAGGTCTTTGCCTTCATGCTCTCCACCAGTGCTCTGGCACCTAACCATCACGCTCCGGCACCAGTTTCACTGCTGCTCCGAGGCATCCCTCATGGCCTTGGCAGATCCAGGCCTCCCGTTGCACGCCTGGCATGGCAGTGCTTTATCTCATTACTGGATGTCTGGAGTGCTATAACATTTTCTGTATCTGTTTTGGCCATGTTTTTTCTCTAAATGTTCAGTGCCTCTCTGTGGGATTTCAATTTCTTCATTCCATTACCTTTGTCTCATGGAACATGACATAGTCCCCCCTGTTTTTTCAGTATTTTGTTTGTTATATCACAGTAGTTCCTTTCTTCTTTTTTTCCCCAGGAATGTCCCTGCTTACAGGTGAAGGAGACCCCTCAGCACCTTGAAGCCATGTCAATATGGTTGAAGCAAGCCTTTGTACATTTTTGCTGCAAGCCTTTGTACATTTTTGCTGCATAGTACAAAACAGACATTATAAGCAGTATTAAAAATATATAAACTCTGCCAGTTTAGGCACAGGGTGCTGTAAAACGCTGTAAAACATGAAAATATCACATTTAGTTCATTGTAAAACATCTGAGTAGCCTATGTCACACTTTTGAAGATGCTAAAGATTATATTGAGATTGTTCCTGCTAGAAGCTTTTATCTGCCTGTAATAAGCATAGATCTTTAGATGGTAAAGCTCTTGTTTTAGAATATACCCATTTTGCCCTCTATCTTGGTATTAAAAGCTTCACTTTTGTCCATATACTACTCATAAGCCCAATTTAGTGACATCTTTGCACTGCCTGGTCTTAAAATTCTCAAATTAAGTAAGCACAGTTTCACATAGTAAGAAATCCACACCACAAAGTTGCTACTTACCAGTATAACAGTTTAAAAATTAAAAATAATATGACAGGCTGTAAAGTTCCTGTACATTATGCAAAATTTACAAAACACTGAAATAATACCTTTCTAAGTAAAGACAAAAGTTTATTTCATTCTGTGTATAATGAGTGTTTCAAAACCAAGTACCTATATAAAAAATATAACTTTCAGAATGTCATTGAGTATTATTATCACTACAGTATTATTATCACTACAGTATTATTTTTGAAACTGCTTTGCAGAAGAACTTTCTCACATGCAAAATGTCGATAGTCATATATTCTGTATGTCTGGGTGGAAACAGCTTTCCGGATTGTCCTGACTGTATCTGAGAAAACGCAAACCTAACGTCCTGAAATCCATGGAAATAAACCAGTATTTTGCCATAGACTTCAATAAATCTGTGGTTTATCTGCCAGTTGCCGGAGGAGGAGAAAGAGCAAGGCAGAGACGATTATCTTCGCCAAGATGCTAAGAACCCTTTATTTATTAATTTACAGCTCTTTTTATACCCTTTTAACTTCAAGGTAACACCCATAGTCAAAACATCTTTCTACTGTTTTACAAACAGCTGCCACCAAGGTCACAGCTGGTGGGAACCTTTGCAATCCCACAGGAAGGAAAATTCAATGCAGTAGTATTTTAGCATCCACAAAAATCAGCATTTTTCTCTGGAACAGATAAAAAGGATACAGGAGGAAGCAAGAGTTTGGATGCATTACAAATGAACATACAGGAAAGCTTACAGGAGATTCATATTTGCTCATAGAATATCAGTAGCAGAAGGGAAAAAAAATGTGTAGAAAAATATAAATAGAGATGACTACACAAGGAAGTGAAGTTTCCTGTCAGGGGCTGAGTGCTTTGCAGCAAGAACCCTCAGATTGTGACCCTGATGATACCACAGCACAACGTAATTGTTGGGATTTTTGGAAACAGGTTTGACAAGAAAGGTGAATGATGGCCCATGAGAACATATGAAAGCTGACAAGGGTCACTTTGAAAAAATAATGGGAATCACCAACCCCAGAACTTAAATTTTCCTTTCCAAAATAAACATGAAATTATATACATGAGAATCTGATGCACAATTTTATTTAATAATAGAAACTCCAAAATTTCATTAATGACAAAATGAAGCATGAAAATTCTGCTTATATGTAATTGTAAATCATTCTCTTTCTTCTTCAGTTTTAGTGTCTGTGTAGCATTAGTCTTGGATTTTGACTGCTGCTTGCAAATAAGCAGTTGTTGAGTGTTTAATAAATATTTAGATTTAAACAGTGCAGGTAAAATCTGAATTATGTCAAAATACTGCAAGCTTTTCCGCTCCCATACATTGGTAAACAAGTATGTTTATGAACATCATATTAAAATGACTTCATTCAGCAGTCAAGAAATTGCATTAAAATGTAGTTTTGTAATTTAAAAAATATTTTCCTTAAGTTCTTACTCATTTCTTAAGTTCTTTACTGCATTTGTGGTAGTAAACACAGTTTTAGCATATTGATGTTTATTAACTGCAAAGCAAACAATTCAGGCTGAAATCTTTGGATTCAAGTCAATGGATCTGAACATCTGACTCAAATTTAGATGTACAAAAGTCAAAATGTCAAAACTTAAAAAATATAAGATAAAATAACAAAATATATGAGTAAACAATTTTGCAAAAAAACCCCACCCCATCCATAGAAAGAATAATGATTTATTTTTGCACCAAAATGGATTAGTAGTAACTCAATACACTTCAACTGCATGGGTCTACAGTGAACAGATACAAGGTGGCAATTGCTTATACCACAATAGCTGGATTTCAGGTGAAGGTCTGATTATGCCTACAGTAATTTTTTAGACAAGCTGAAAATAGAAACAAAATATTCTAGGCATGTGTTGCAACACCATGAAAACAACATTTAGACAATTAACTGTGTGCACTGATTTTTTAAAAATCTTTTAGTTATGTATTTAAACATATTTCTTTGCAAGAATGGACCTTCTAATGTTTCTTAAGCAATTTTCAATGGACTGTAATGCTAAAAACTGAATTTCATGGGACTTCTCAGTCTGAGCTATGTGTACAAACAAGCAGCCACTGCAATTCTATCATTTATTCTAGACATCCCGGTATCATAATCACATAGGCACCTAGGTACCTTGCTGCAGTGAAAGCCACCCTCAGGAAATTAACCAAATTAACAAACCCTCTGCTCACCTCACTAATTATTTCGTCAAGAAGAGATCAAAGGAATTGTGAGTACTCAGGAAGCCTGTTTTTTTTACATTAAGGCTTGATTAACTCACATCCAAGATCAACATCCATATCCTCTTACAAAAACAAGTTGCTACATACTGTTTGATAAGGGAGATACATGTGGAATGAAAACCCAAACTGAAGACATTTTACAAAATACCAGAAGTAGTACAATGTTTACATGAAATAAACAAAGTGGTTTGGTAACAATATATTTTCTTAAAATATTGTTTTTACCATTGGCTGTGGCACAGAAGCAGCATTTTGCATAAAAAATGGAAATTTGCTGGAAACTACAATCAAACCCCAATTTAATTGACACAATACAGCCTTAAAAAGCATACAAAGAGCAATGGACCAAGATTCTCACATATTGTTTATAAATACACCTGATCCTAAAATGTTTAATTTTAATAATGTAATAGGTAAAAAAAAAAGAACCTAATAAAATAAACATTTTAACAGCTATAATTTTTATTTAATTATGTCTTGAAAAGCAATATGAAATCAATGCCAAGTAACAAGCTGAAGGGACCTGTATTTCCTCTTTGAATGGAACTAGAAAGGGTCAGTAGTTGCTGAAGGGTGTTTAATCCTCAAATTCTGACTTGTTTCAAATAATCACAATCTGGGGTAATTACTTTTGAAAAAAAATTAGTAAGCAAAATGAATTGAGCAATTGCTGACCTGAGCAAATGGAAGGAGACAAACAGCCACCATGGGGCACCATGCAACAGGTTATAAACGTGAAAGTGAAGGACCATGTTCATGGCTCAGGGATACTGAAGGTCAGTAAAAACGGCATTTCTGTTTGTCTAGTCAAGAAACTGTATTCTCCAAAATGTCATTAATGCTATCAATACCCTCTTTGCTGATCTTGAAAAGCTCTTCACAAGCTGCCGTAATTCCATATAGGAATTCTGTAATAGGTATACTGAGTAAATAGGAAACAAAATACTAAAATCATTGGATGTACTGAGACAACAGATTGATTGATTGATTGATTGATTGATTCATGGGAAGAAGTGTAGTTTGTTAGGAAATAGTATTTAGGGTATCACAGGCCTCATAGTTGCTTTACACTAATATTAACTCAGGCTAGGATGTTCTTTATACTGCTGCTCAGTTGAAACTCTGCATGGGCAAATTTAGGAAAAGGCTTGGGGTTTGGCATTATTTGAGGTTGATTGTAAATGTGTGCATCTTTGCATCTGTGGGGTTTAGTTCAGAAATCTACAAAACATCTAATTTATGTCATTTGTTCAATCATGTTTTATTGCCTCAGATCACATCTCAAAAGCAGTGTAAGAAGCAAAATCAAATTAAACAGATTGTATTCGGTGATAATTTAACTTGGTCTAAATCCATTCTTTGAACTTTCTAAAGATTTAGAAACTCCCAGGGGTTTGATCCAGCCTTTGTCAACTATTGCTCTTAAAGAAAAAAGTTACTCTCAGCAATGGCAGGTAAAGTTATGCCCTTCAAACACAAACTTAAGCCCCAAAACAACTCGCTTGCAGTTCAGTGATTTGTTGTTTGTTTGTTTGTGTGTTTATTTTAAAAACAAATGTAGGAAACAAGCTGTTCAGAAATATTTGTTCAGATATTAATTTGAAATTCATTTCCTTACAGAGATCCTTTCTTTGCATCTTGCTTACATATTGGCTTCCTCAGTTTTTTTTCAAAACTGAGACCAGGACTATAGAAATCAGACCCAATTATGATGTTGTGAAGTACCCCTGACAGCAAAGACCAGAACAAGAGCATAGACTCACATCCCTGTATTACTTTGCTAAGCTAAATACATATGAATAGACCATTCCAATGTGCTTAGAAACCATTATGGAAATAAAACAATTTTTATGTATATAGCGCATATGGATGATACATGGAAGTGTACTATCAGAAGTGGTTAGCTCCAATTCTATGACTTGAGCAGCTTAAAACAAAAAGGGAGAGTCTCTGTTTTTTCTGAAGCTGGAGCAATCTACATTTGAGTCTGACACCTCAAGCAGTTTATGATCCACTCCATGGGACTCTGATCTAAACCAGTTAAAACATCAGAAGTATTGTGAGTCTGTTTAACAGAAACCCCGTGCCTGACCTGTTGTTGGAGTTTTGACATCCTGCTTGTACCACCATCAGCTGAGAAGTAAATAATAATCCTCACCTTTATGTAAACTTTAAGAGCTTCCCACACTCCAGCTTCTGTGGGATGAAAAGGCATTAATGTCAGAGAATAATTGGATTCTAACCCTTGCCAGTTCTCAGAAAGCTGGACAGAACATAAGGGAGATCCTAAGCCTCCATCCATCAGTTCCTTCACTGGGATAAATAGTCTTTCATCTTGTTAACCTTCTTTCATAGTGATCTAGTTACATAAACTTTGCCACAACTACATACATGTCATCTGTACACAGTGATTCAATAGGTGAAAAGAATGAATGAAACTGAAGCTTTCATACTATCTAAGTTTATGAGTCTGAAATACTGCTTTTGTTCAGACCAATATGATATGATGTGATTGATTTCCTACAATGGCTGTTTACAATTACTACTTTAAATAGAGAAGGAACCATGGGTGAGAATTTAATTTCACAAATCTGGAACCACTGCTTACACCAACAGATCTACCACAGGTTTTCTATGGACCCATGAGAAGAACGATTGAGTCTTTTCTTAAAGCAATGGAGCATAAAATATTTAGGAACTTTGATTAGTCAAATCAACAGTTCTATCTGATGTAATAGGAGCATATTCACACAACACATTCTTTCTAGCAAAATGACTCCACAAGCCACACGCTCTATTAACTCCACAAGCAGCATTATATTCACAATCTACTTAAATCAAATCTAGTAGCTTTAAGTGCACCACCGTAAATAATTCCTATATCCTCCCCACTCATTATGTGGGGAAGGAACAGCCACAAACTTCAGTGTTGCTTTTCTCCTGATACCATGTCTCTATTGGGCATTCAGGCTGAACAGATCCTAAGGTGCATCAATGCTCAAAGTTTCATTTTATCAACATCAACATAATTTTGCTGATCTGTTGGTATTTAGATCCATGAAGCCAAAAAATGAAGTCACAGTAAAAGGATCATCAAATAGTCTTTATTGCACTGATGGTAAGATTTATCAGTAAATGTTGGTTTGACAATTTCAATTGTTCCATTTTTAGACTTGATGATCCTAGAGGTCCTTTCCAAACATAATGATTCTATGGCATCTCAGATGTGAGACATTTCTACCTAATTTAATTCCTGACTGCATTCCTGGCAGACTGCCCTTCAGATCAGATGTATGAGTTCTGGACCAAGACCAAATTCAGAAAAAAAAAGAAATAAAAAATTTGCTGCTAAAAAGAAAAGGGTCCAGAGAAGGGGTACAAAATTATGAGTTATATGTTCAGTGTGAGAATTCAGCAAAATGAGTGTTTTCTGTGACATATCAGATGAGGCAATGCTGTATTTGTCAGCATCAGAAGAGAGGGATTTGCAGCAATTAAGGTAAGAAAAGCCTGAATAAATTTTGGATAAAGAGGACCATAGATTGTAAACTTTATTTAAAAGCAGAGGTCAAGACCCAGATACAGTGGAAGGATTGACCTAGGAATAAGATTAAACTGAACACGATACCCAGGGTATGGGCTCGGGGTAACAGTGGCATCATCCTCAGTGACTGAAAAAGGAGTGAGAAATAAGGAAATAAGAGTGTTTATTTTTGGCTATGTTGAACTTAAATGATTAGTTGCACGCAGTTAGGCAAAGAGACAATCCAAGGTTTTCATTTGGACATGAAAAGAGAAATCTACAGTGGAGATGTCTGTGAGCACTAGCATAGAGATTGTAACTGAAATTACATTTGCAAATCACACTGGTCAGGGACAAATTAAAGGGAGAAAGATTAAACAAATGCAGCTTTGTGGAATGCTTATACAAAGCTGGCGGGAGAAAGTGAAGGATCCTCCAACTACTCCCCAGAGAGTGCTTACGGAGGACAAGAATCAGGGGTGGAGACAGTCTTACAGTCCAAGGAAGGACAAGACATAAAGGACATTTTTGAGTATCAGCTGATAAATCAAACAGTATGAGGATCTAGAGTAATGATGATTTCAGCTTCTGATGGTAAAATAATCCTGGAATTGTGTCTACCACAGGTATGGACAGCAAAAGAGATGGCTGACTGATAAGAATATTTTCTTGTAGCAGCTTTTGACCTTTTATATATCATGTTTTCTCTTGTGTCACCCAATTAAAAAAAAATGCTGTCTTCTCAATCTGAATACTAACATTATCATAAAAGCGGATATTTGCCACTGAAATATGTAACATACATTTTGGTAATTTCTTCTGTCTGTGGTGGGTTTGTTTTAACACTTGGAAGTAAATGAATGCAGACTTTTTGGAGGCAGTGGGACTTCCATTTAGCTCTAATCAGGACAAAGCTGTTTTGAAGATGTAAGTAATAAAATAGAATGCTAAGAAACAAAGCTGGGAAGAACAGACGAACAATTAATGTGAAGAGCTTATTAAATAAGCCAGATAGAACTTTCTATCATTTTATTCGGGTGATTTTATTCTTCACTTTCTTATGCTCAGCTCACAGTTCACCTGCAGCGTCCCACGAGCAGTCCTTGCCCTGCTCTGAACACAGCTGCACCCTGCAATAAGTAACCAGAATTTTTCATATTAAGCACTATTAAAAAAAAAAAATCAATCATATTCCCTTATTTCAGTTGTTTTCTGCCAGACAGACCCATCAAAGTCTTATTTGCTTTGTTTATTGAGTCTGAAGGATTTTGCTGCTCATAAAAGACACGCTCACCACCTTAGACCATCAATCTCTGCTTTTTTGCACTGCTTCTCTCTGGATTGGCGGGGGGCTGAAAGTGACATCAGTCTACAGGGCTTTAGATCTAATGCTCCCGTGTGCGTCAGGTAATCCAATTGAGTTCTTATATGTCGACGGACCCAGAGATTTATATTGAGCCACTTCCTAAAAGCTGACTCTTGGCAGCTGAACTACAGAAAAAAAAAAAAAAAAGTAAAAAAAAAAAAGTAAGGAGTGTAAACAGCCTCGGCAGACATGACGTTGCCCTCAACTTTAAACCAGGAGCTGCTAGGCTTGGCTGGCAAGCAGGAGACGGAACCTGACTGTTTAATTGCTTTGCCACTTGCCAGACCACACTAGTGCTTAGTTACGAGATATAAACAAAGCAACAGAAAGAGAGGAAGAACGAGAACGAAAGAGAGAGATAAGAGAAGGAAAGAGAGAGAAAAAGAGGAAAACCCAAGAAACAGAAGTCCAAGTAAGTCCAGGATATGTTTGGCATTTCCAACTATGATGATCTAAACTATCCATATTGGGGAAGAATATAGAAGTTTTCAGACTATTCTGGATGCAGCATATATCCAGTTTGTACAGGTATGTTCTTAAGTTTTTCTTTTAATATCATAATCAATTAAGTAAGTATTAAAATGTTCATCATCTTGGCTGTGCACAGCAGTATCTAATATTTACCCTGTGTTGTTTTTTTGTGTTTTTTTTGTTGTTGTTGTTGGTTTTGTTCGTTTGCTTTTATTATTATTAAATCCCATTTAATTTCTCTCAAGTTATTAGCTAATTCTGACTAGAAGGCTGCTTGCTTGTATGAAAAATTATATATAGAGTTGCTCAGATTGTGGTTAGAATGTTGGTGCTTAATGCCTCCTGTCTCCTTCTGGAACTAGAAACATTCACCTATAACAGAATTTAACTGATAAAAGCCTATTTTTAATTTCTATTGAAGGCAAAGGAGTAGAAGGCACTAAAATTTTATTGCATTTAAAGCAGGGATAAGTCTTCATTTGTATAACATAGTTCAGTTCACAGGATTAGTGAAAACTTGTTTAAATACATTATTTATTCATTATTATTATATAAGAGTACTATTATTTAGGAAACAGCACTGAACTCTAAAGACTAGAAGGACATGTCTCTAGGGATTTGAGACTGCAGACTCAATTAAGAAACTAGTTTCCTAATTTCTTCTCTACTGCTCTCTAATGTGTTTCATTTGCTTTCCAGTTTTCATTTTCTAAAATAAAAGCAGCCTTATTTTGTGGAAGTGAAGGTATATACTTTGTAAACATTACTGATTTTAGAAATTTTTTAGACAGACATTCCAGAGAAATACAAACAATGGTAGTTTACTATTTACATCTAAAGTGGATCATCAGTGATTGCAAACCAACCCCATCAGCCTCAATGATGTGGTGAAAGAAGGCACTGAGAATTTCTCAGGTGATAGAGTCCATCAGCATTCAAATCAAGATCAGAAGATACTGCAAACAGAGGTATAGCTGTGACACAGTACTCAAAACCTAGCTTCAGAGTGCCTGTCTAATGTCAGCATTAGGCAAACCACAGCAACATTCACTACAGCAGGATTCGCTGCTTCAGAAGCTGTGGAGAGACTAGGGAAGCCTGGACAGCATAGGCTAAAATCTTAGCTCTTAATATTTCATTTGGGACTTCAATTTTCTTTAGCATCCAAAGGAGCTACAGTAAAGCCTACTTAGGTTCTTTTACATGTGTTGTGATGCCACCTTTTAACCTCCTTATCAGCACATCATTTGACTCTTCATTCCCAGTTCCTCTGTCTAGAATGAGGCTGTCCCATTGCAGAGAATTCACTAATGCCTAAAAAAGAAAATAACCCAATAAATATGAAAGATAAATACTACTATGGTGCTTGAGTTCTGTGTCCTACTATTTCTGGCACTGAAGCAGCAGACAGCACATCTTTGAATTTTTTAAGCACTAGGTTGTAGATAAAGTATTAGATGTGTTAGGTTCAGTTTTAGGCCATGAGTCCATTTTGCTCTCCTATAGAATGAGCTTTTAGTGAAAGGTGCATGAAAAAAAATGTCAGTAGCTCTCTGTCATAGATAGATATTCTATGGGGTTTGACGTCAGCCAGGGTGGGGCTGATAGGTTATGTAAGCTTAGCAGGAACAAACATAGCACCAATTTCTCCTCAATGCAGTAAGATATTTTTATACATTTCTACTGAAAGAATATCTATTTGTAAACTGACTGCAGACAGGGTAACATTGTCCTTTGAAATTCAAAGGTCCCCTTTGAGGTAAAGAAGAAACTGGGATTTTTACCTGTAAGTCTGATTCTCTAGGATGATGAGTTATTATACATTTTCTTTTGGCATCAGTAATATTTTGTGTCTTTGAGGAGCAGTGTCCATAGATCTTGTAATAAAGCCACATCTTTTAACACCCTTACCACTCAATTAATGAAATTCACTAGAGAGAGGCACTTAACCACACTGTTATGGAATCAGATTTCAACTCTCTCCTGCAAAGATTAGACTTTTTAGACTGGCCCAAGCCTTGAGAAGTTTGTGATTTCCTAGCAATGAAATTTGCATCTCTTCAGCAATGGAATTTTATCCCCCTTGAGTGCTGAATATTTTGCAACTAAGATGCATTATATACACAAGAATCTCAGAGTTTAATTTAGACATTTGAAAAAGTCTACAGTATAGAGTGAGACCTAATTCCCCCTGATTCTTTCTTTTTTTTTTTTTTTTCTCTGAAATATTAGTAGAGTTATGGTTAAGATATATCACATTTATTATAAAAACTTTTTTTTTTGTATTTCCTCTAAGATTATCAGTAACAGTGATAGCAACAACATTCCCTTAATTCAATTTTAACTACATTGTAATATATTTTGAGCATTTACTGTTCAACTTTTTTT
This sequence comes from Ceyx melanurus, assembly GCA_024611195.1. Lineage (NCBI taxonomy): Eukaryota > Metazoa > Chordata > Aves > Coraciiformes > Alcedinidae > Ceyx > Ceyx melanurus. The sequence continues at coordinate 69,701 of JANHGL010025001.1, read as the reverse complement.
TTTTTTACTGTTTACTCTTCAAATTTAAATGTTATGGATGAACAGTGCTTATAAAACCAATATATTTAGTTGTCATTTCTTAGTAAATAATTCTTATACTACATTTTTTATAAGCCGAATTAATTTTATGGAAGACTACTGTTCTTCAAATAAGCAAACAACAAACCCTCAAAAAACTTGAAGTATTAAACCAGAAGTGCAGAACTGTCTTACAGCACAATAGATGCAGTCAGACCCTATTCAAAGCTCACCATTACAGACTGAAGTGATCACCTTCTTTCCTCTGTAGAATATTGCATGTTAACAGTTTTGTGGATTGTTATGAACCAAATGCAAAACAAAACAGGTTTAGGGTTCTCACTGACAGAGAGTTTGGTCCCAGCTTCCAGTGCTTCCTCAGTATTTCCTAGTTACTGCCTAGTCCTAGCTATTTTGGAGACCAACACCTCTCACACTCTCCACACAGTGTTCCAAATTACAGGGCTTGGATTTATTTTTATTTCTTTTTAAAGCAAACACCATGCAGTCGTCAGCAACAAAAGATTGTTCATTTAAGAATACTTAAGTGCAGAGAGTCTTGAGTGGGACACAATTATTTCACTGACCCCAAGTCGTCTGTAGAGACACAAAATCTGTTTAATATGTATGTACTATGCAATAATCTTGTGCCTCTACAAAAAGTATCTTCCTATTGCAATTCCTTTTGCAATTCAGAAATTCTTCTGTACATCAAATATTTAATCTGTATGCATACTAGGATAATTTTCAATTAAAAAAATGTCACTACATTCACATTTACATCTGTGTAATATTTAAGTGCATAAAGGAGAACAAATAATTATCTTCATGGAACTAGCTCCTACTGAAAGCAGAGAGGTCATTCTGGACCTGGTTCAGGTTCGTGCCAAACACTGTCCCTTCCACCACAACTCAGGGCATTCAGAGGCAGTGAGAATGATGCTAACTACATTTGCTCCTTCTTCTACCTGTGACTACAGAGTGTTCTGCCTTTGTCATGTCACATTAGTGTACTGCTAGGCTCAGGACATAAATTCTCTATAATTGCTTTGTAACTATCACTAATGAGTTCAAAACTATACCTTAATTCAAATGTTAATATTGGTCCTATTTTTAATTCCCCTGATTTTGCATTCTGAGTTTGATTTATTGCACAGCAAGTTCTGAGATAGGCCGCAAGATTTTTTTCTTAGAATATTTGCAATACTTGATATTAAAAAAAGCATTTGTCTTGCCCCTGGTCAGATATTGTTTGTTTTTTAAATTTATTTCTAGTCCTCCATGGAATTTTCCGTCTCTTTTGATGAAATTTCTGAACTCTGGTGTCATGAAGATGTAAACATAGAAATTGTCACTGGGCTACTCTTAAAGGCACTTCAAAGCAATGTGTTACTTTACTAATCTTTGAGGGGTGGAGCCACAGATGAAAATCAAGAAAGAGGATAGAAAGACTGATTTTATATATATCAAAGTCCTTACCTTGCAGTGTTCAGAAATTACATTACTTGATATGTTAATTAACCCATTGTCCAGCACCTCATGTCAAGTAAAATGATCCTGACTAAAAATGCATTTCTCTAGCTCCTTTACATTCTAAAAGATATTTAAGAATTAACAAGTCTCTCTTGCTTATCTGTCTGTTATTGATCCTATCTCAGCCCTTAAAATCATTCTATTAGCCCTCAAACACCCTAGGAAAATGTCACTTCAAGTTTCCATCTTTCCTGCCATTTGATCAGCTTAGATTTGAAAGCAGATTGCTTGACATCTTTCAGAATAGCACCTGAGCTCCTCTGGCTAAGTCCCTTCCAAAAAGTGTGGGTATTTTTCCTTGCTTCACCTTGCTGCTACTGATATAAGAAGTTTTGTCTTTGGCTATACTGAAGCAGCATTGGGTCCCCCTGGGTTTGGTAATTTATTTACAAAAGATGCTTTTAGTCTACCAGGCAGCATGTGAGGCCTAACGGGGACTACTACCCATCTGAGAAACTGGAGTACAACAGCTGAAAGGGATAAAAGGCTAAGAAAAATTCCATATGTAGAGAAAGTTGGCTAAAGACTACATTTTTATAGACTTGTGTGTAGTTTTTTTGGTGTGTCCATCAGCGCAGCACTAGAAAAATTAACATAACTATACAAATTAACATTGCCCTTTAAACTGATGGCTGGAGACTCAGATAATTCCACACAGCATAGTAAATAAGCAAAATCAGTATTAGCCAACGTCACGTGTGCAGTGGATTTATACTTATAAGTAGACAACATTTTCTGGATATAGTTGTGTAAATGGAAGAGGTTACACCCCAAGCTCCCTCTCAATTGCCTGTCAGTGCAAGGCTATACTCATAGTCTCCTGGTGAGGTTAGTGCCTGAGGTTAGCAACCTCTCAGATCTGTCAGAGGACCTACTTATGTTGTCTCTGTCTGGATCACTCATGTCAAAATCAGTCACCTCTAGTAGAGAGGCTGTGATGGGCCTTTCTGTCCAAATCACAAATAGGCCATACACCTTTCTCAGACACAATTGCTTACAAAATATGCATCTACTTACACCCTTGAGCTGGTTAAGTTTCCAGTTAGGTATTTTGCAGTACACAGAGTAATGAAATCTAACTGGATGTTCAGTTAGAAGACAGACAAGAACAGCTTCCAGACAGCAAAAATTGAAAGGAATTTCTGCTTTGACAGAAGCCTTTCCAGTTCACAGAATGCTTGGTTCATACCCAAGGTGAATCCTTTGCTGTTGCTATTGTGTTTATACACAAACTTTTTGTCATTTTAAGTTGTTCTTCAAGATGCCTAAATGGGGAAAATCTGTTCTTGCTTCATGCCTTTAAAAACAGACCAGAAACAAACCTGACCCCCGATTTCAAAATCTAAATGTGATTTCTTCTTCCTCACCATCTTATTCACTCCTGTGTCCTATGATCTCCCTGTCATTTGTTTTTTCACCATCATCCAGGTAACAGATTAATAATTCCATGCTATAGAAACTGATTCTACAGCTGAACCATCTTCCTAGTAAACTCCCTCTTACAGGCTGCATTAAAAGTGATATCATTTCATTAGGAATCCAGATGCCCTGTTCCATTTGAAGAGGTTTAATGCACATGACTGTGTTTGATAAGGGAAGGTCAGTTTCCTTACAAAAGTAGTAGTTTTTATGTTTCTTGTTGTCTTTATACAGTCAACAAAGCAATGAAAATAAAAATGAAGGTTGACAAAAGCCAAGTTGCTCCCTTACTTTTTAATAAATAAGATTGCCAAATCCATTAAAGCCAAATTGCAAGTGCAGTGACCCTGACGTATGAAATTACCAGTGCATGACTGTTAGCAACTGTTAAATTCAGTTTTAAGATGTAGTTCATAATCTTTTATAATCAATTTATTTAATTGACCCTAGATTTCCATGACTTTCACAAAAGTTTGCACATATGACAAAGCAAAATGTAGTAAAATAGAATAAAATAATTGAGAATGAAATATGATAAATAGGTGAATTTTTGTGGAAAAATTGTGGGTTAGCCTCACCTCAGTGTACCTTTCATATCTATACAAGAAGAGTAACTTAAATTCTTCCAGAGAAAAATCTCGAGTTGACACAGTCCATATAATGAATGAATGTGTTGCAAAGATTAGAATGGGGAGAATAATTTAGGCTAACTTGTCTATTTGGATGGCACTCATTCCACAGAAGTCAGTAGAAGATTTGTCTTTGACCTTGAGCATGAATTGGCACCAAAAGTCCTTTGCTACTTTTTCCAGGCACAAATACACTAACCTCTATATCCTGGCTAAACTCCAAAGTGGGTGATTACATTCTGCTGCTCTAATTTTTCCCTGCAGGCTCAACCAGACCCTAGCATAATTTCCTGATATGTTGTATTACTGCAAACTGTCAAGTCCCTTTCTGCAAGGTTATTGTTAACTTTTTCCTCCTTGCCTCCTAATCTGTCTGCTTTGCCTTGTCAATTGTAGCTTGTTTGAAGGTCAGAAATGTTAGGTTCTGGATCACAGCTTTTATTAAATTGAGGGACCATGAATACATGCAGTGCTACAATCACAGTATCTTCCTATCACTTTTACTCTCATATCATCTACATAGTGTAGCATGGCTATAAAAGGAAATGAACTGTATTTTTTTCCTCCAAGTACTCACACAGTTATATTTTTGTGAAATATCACATCATGCTGATCTTGAAAACTAAAATTAAAAACAGAGCCCCAAATTACAGGCTGTTCTGAGTGGGTTTAAAAATCAATTACCAATCTGCTTGTAAAATTACACATCACTTAATTCTACATTGGATTAAAGCATTAATATATTACACTTTAAAGATAATATTTTTTTCCATGGCCATACAAACTAATAACATAATTGCTAGCAGAATTCATTTAATTCATACTTAATACTGATCTGACTATTTCCTCTTAAACATTCACTACAAAAGTTTAGGCATCTCTGGTGTTACTGCTGCTTTCACTTTGACTCTATACAGCTGTAATGCCTGCACTCCAGTTACTTGTTGAGTAACTTAAGCTAGTTAGAAATCTCAGCACTGAAATCACTCGGTATAAGCATTTCTATCTAAAACAGAGGATGCAGTTCTCCTTCCACCAGCACAATCTCCAACAAAACAGCACTACATATAGTATAGTGGATTACCCATACAGAGAAGTCACATAGACTCTAGCTCTGGGGATGAGAATTGGTTGTTTAGACCCAGTATCACAGGGTTAAGTGAAATGCAATAGCAGTAATTTATTATTAAGAGAAATGGTGATGGCTTAGATTAAGAAGATTTGTCTGTCTCTTCTAATTAAGGTTAGGTTCTTAAGAAGCTTTACTACCCTTTGAAGCTACAGAGACTAAAATTAGGATGCTGGTTCTTTTAAAATGTCACTAGGTTGGTCCCTAATCCTGTAGTGATTGCAGCAAGGGAGCACTCCAGTGTTTTGGTTCCTTGTTTGGAAGCTGAGCCAGGACAAGACCCCATGAATCAAAATCTGAGTATTCTATTAATCAGCAACAAGTTGGTCCTGGCAAAACATTGTGATGCTCTTGCAGTGACCCCTTCAATACTGCATAACAGACAGAAAGCTGGCAAAGGAATGAGCTATAAGACACAGTAAATTCTATTGCAGACAGAGAGCAAAGGGTGCAATATGTGGGCTGCATACAGAGTGTGAAGAAATGATTAGGGGAGAAGATCTGTTTTCAAGCTCTAAGTGAAGTTATTTCACAGTAGTATTTATAATCCTATACATGACAATAACATGCTCACATGGTCATCTACAGAAAAGGTCAAGACCTCAAAGCAATAGATGGATCAATTCCAACTTTTCTCATTGTGTCCCTATTTTCACAGCATACAATAAGGCTTTGGAGCTCATTTTTAGAAGACAGTAGCAGCAAAAGTGTACATTAAGTTCAAAACTTTTTAGCAGAGTTTAAGATTGGATTCAGTTTCCTTACAGATGTATAGACCTAGAGCAGCTGTGCCTAGCTAGTAAATTACAGAAATGTAAAACTGATGAAATGGAAAAAAACCCCAGGCATTTATGAAGAACAAAAGATTATTGGATAATATTTAGTATGATAAAACATTCAGAGGAAAAGAGGCTGGGATCAGGGAAATACTTTTCCAATAGGTGAGACATTACATTATGATTATATAGGATGCCTTTCTCTAAATGTGATCTGTTGCTGCATTGCAGCCAAGACAAAGCAGGGACAGTGTGTACTCCAACATTCGTCTGCAGCAGCCAGGTTTTATGCATCTGTCAGAGAGAACAGTGTGCTGGGAGCCACTAAAATGCTCTTCAGCAGCTCAGAGGGAATAATCTTTTAATTTGGTTTAGTGAAACAAAACAAGTTTTTATGTGTATCAGTATGGATGAGCTGCAAGTTCTGAGTCTCAGGTACCTGCCTGAGAAAATCTTTCATCAATTAATTCACTAAGTCTCCAGGCTTTTACTGATTAATCCGCTGGGCAATGAAAAAAGCTCAATTTTTCTGTCTGACTGTGTTTATAAACCTTTCATGTTACAGTGCATCTCTTCTACTTCACCATTCTTTTCCTTTTAGATGAACTGTCATGTTTTTATAGAGCAGAACATCCAATTAAGCAGCAAAATCAATGCCCTGCCATTCAGATAACCACTCACAAAGTCTGAACCTCACATATTCATGATCTCCTGAGTATAAACTATTTGCCCCACAGAATTTTGTGATTGGTTTCAAATCATGGATTTTATCAAAAAGATAACAGGAAGTTAGTTCATTTCTTTTTCCTTAGTCTTACACAGTCCAAGTTCAGAATGAATGTTGTCTACCTTTTGTGAACAAAGAAGCAGGGTTGTTCACAAAATGTTTCTTACTGTGAGAGAAGGTACTGTGGTAATCATTATGGCTTACTTTGAGCAATCCAGTCTACTTTAGTGTGTCCAAAATCTGGTTTTTATTGCAGCAGGCATGAGCAGTTCCTGTGTGACACTGGCCGAGGTCCTGTGGGCAAAAGGAAGCTCTTTGGAGGAAGAAGAAATATGGGCACTCTTGTACTTGGCTACAGTGCAGCTTCTGGAGGACCTTCACAAAGGTGAGGTGACAAGTATGCTCTTGTAAATCTTACCATTGGAAAATTAATTCCTGGATTATTTTAGATCTTTCAAGTTTGTTTTTTATTATTGTTTGGAGGGTTTTTTTGAGACAAAAAGCACTAATAGCAAGAATAACATACTGTTAATAAAAATGATAAATCTTTCACTTCTGCTGGGCTTACCATGCAGACTGGTTTGCATGTATAAAAGATCTTCCCAGGTTTTGTTTGTTTCTTTGTTTGTTTTTCAAAATTAGACATAAGATACTAATTAATCTAAGCACAATTATATAAGATGGAAGAGGACTGAAGAGTCCTTCCTACAGTCTGACTAACATACATACACAGAATGTGCAGTGCAACTAGGATTGTATTCTTCATGTACTGATGGAGGAGGACAGGCAAACCGGACTACTCATTCAACTAATAAGACACTTTAATCCTTGATGATGATAATGTGACTTATCATAATGGCTAGGCAAGTCATCAACTTGAATGCTCACTAAGCAGGCCAGCTGTACAAGAGAGTACAGATGAGCAACGAGAATGGATATTGTGTTGGAGGAAGAAGGATAATCAGCTTATGTTCCCTGTGCTGCACCAGATAAATTTAGGGTATTATGGCCAGAAGATGAAGAGTAAAACAGGAGGAAGTAGGGAAGTAGAGCTAAGCTGGTATATGGGTCTAGTTCAAGAGTGGTTAAACATGTCTTTAGAGAGCTCAATCCAAAAGTAATGCCAAGTTGGACTCATTCTGAAGTTGAGTTCCCAGTGCTCCAGTTTCTTGGAGGGTACTGAAGGTGGATTGCCTCTGCATAGCATCATCCCAGTTGACTAAGGCATATCTCTGGCTCCACATCTCTGAATTACAGCTATATTGCAGGAATCAGTCTCTTCTCATGCCACATTTTCACTACACTGTGCTTGACATAATAAATCCCACTAGACCTGGGATTGGTCAGCACCACTGGCCAGAGCAACATTTGCTATAGTAACATTTGCTGCCTGACTGTTTAGGCAGGTATGCTCATTCATGGGTGGCCAACATTACAGAAGGCCAGGTAATCTTCATCAAGGCTGAAGTAGGAGCTGGCTGGCTGTTTCTATGACAGACAAATTTCCCAGAGTGTGCTAGCTGTATTTGCATTCAACACTACAGAAAATTATGAAGGAACTAAACAGCAGGTTAGCTGATGACTTTAAGAGCTTTGATTTTCTAAAGAAGTAAATGCCACAACTGTTGCAAATACCTGCAGTCTCTAACTCTTGAGTCTCTGCGTCCTCTGTCTGTACAAAGCTTCTAGGTGGATATGAGCTCCCATCTTAACCTTTTACCCATTTTTTACCATCCATTTTCCTTCACCATGCATAAGAACTAAGTAGCCATTCTTTACTGTATCATTTTAAATTATAAAATACCAACACATTAGGGCATGTTTCTGAGATCTTCTCCTATGGAGAATGGTCTCTGTTCTCTGTTGAACCAGAGACAGGTTCAACAGCCAACATTTATTTTTTTTAAATTATCTACATTTGCAGAAACCCTCTATCTAAATATTGCCAGAGTTAATTCAGCTTTTCCTCTTTATAAAATAAGCAGATTGAACTTAGATGCTATTACCATGCTATTTTAATTAAGTCACTTGGATGTAAAATTCACTTAACATACGTAAGCAAGTGCAGAGCGTATGCAAGAAGACTCCACATCCTCATGTTTCCACTCCTACTTCTCATCACTGGTACTGACCTCAGTCAATCTCTGCAGTGTCATTTTTTAAGACAATTCAGCCCTTTACAAGAATACTACAGCTCATTACTGAGACACTTTCACCTATGGGAGAGGGAGCCCAGATCCATGCACTATTACACTGGTGACAGGGCAGGGCCTGTACCAGCCAGGGCCCTATCCCACAGTACCAACATAAGGCAAACAGGGCAGGCCTGGAGTTGACAACTCAGAATGTGGAACACCACGCAAGTTTGTGGTGACAAGGCAGGTCTGGGAAGCTGAGTCAAGATCTGGTCTGGTGTGGACAATCAGGCACAGTGACAGGACAGTTCTGAGGTCAGGCTGGGAAGTTAGACTGTGGATCTGGATCAGTGAAGTCCAGATGTGCAGATGATGCAGATAGGTTCCATATGAGGATGGTCAAGGTCATTAAGGCCTGTTACAGGCCTCAGGGCTTCATCAGGTTTAGGAGTTTACATTTATCATTTGAAAAAACTCTTGTCTGAAACATCCCCCCTGTTTTAACAGAACAGACATGCAGACAAAAGATGGGATGTATATAATGCTAAAATATCATGGCTGTTCATGTTACTGGTAGAATCTAGTTTAAGATTTAGTCTAGATAGTTTTCATATTTTCATTCTGGTAATAAATAAATAAATAAATAAATAAATAAATAAATAAATAAATAAATATCCTAAAGTTCTGGTAAGTTGGAAATTAAGTTTCCACTTAAGGAAAACCTTAGTAGGTTATAGCACAGGCACTTGGAAGTTGGTTTCTATTGCTACCTCAGCTTCTATTGTGACTGACATAGTGCAGTCATCAAAGCCAGGCTCTGCATAAGTTTCCTCATCTGTACAATGAAAATAAAAAGATATCAAGTCCTGATTATTTTCTGGCAAAGAAACTTGGCTCTGCTAGACACAATACACTGAGACAGGTTACTAAAATGTAGAGCTGACTGACTAGAAGGAGCACACAGAAAAAAATAATCACCACAGGGAAGAGATTTGTACCATGTTAATTCAACTTATTCAAAGCTAACTTAAGGTCTTTTGCAAACACCAATGTCAAGATTTCCAGAATCTGCACAGGGAATGAAATTCTGTCTTTCCTTAGGCTTCAGAAATACATTTAAATCAACATATTATTTATATTTGTGAAATTATGTGAGAGAGAAATCAAGTCTTTAACCATCACTGAATTCCACCTGACAAAATCAGCCAGACATAAATGAACATGATTCCACTGATTTCTGGGTACATCTCTGGGAAACTTCAGTGATGGGTTTGACTGTTCAGGTGAGACACCAGCAATATGATTTTCTGAGGGCAGTGAATTCAACACTAAGAACTCTATTATCTTCTTCAACATTTTTCAGACCCTGCCATCTGTGTGATTTGTCCATGGTCAGTACTGCTGTCTGCTGAAGGAGATCTGTCCTTTCAAAACAATGCATCTCACATGGAAGGTGCTCCTTTCACTGCACCAGAATTGCTCCACAGACAAAGCAAAAACCAACGTGTTGGACTAACAAAGGTGAGGCATATTAGAAAATAAATCTTGACAATACATCATGAAGACAAGATTGAAGGTTCTGCTGTAGTACATCAGCTGTCTATTGTCAAACTCCATTCCTAATACCACTAAACAAATTGGGCTACACGGTTAGAAAGATTTACATGTATCTTGTAGATTGACATTAGATTAGCATGTGAGCATCAAATCAGGTTTGAATATCACTCCTCAAGGTCTGCAAAAATGTATTATTTACAAAGGCCCATAGAAAGGAATAATATTTCAATGAATGTGATGTTTGATCTTATATAGTCATTGTCAACCCAGAAGCAGCAGGACTGCAGTATCCATACAATGGGAGAGGGGAAACGCTCCCAGGAATTCGGAAATACATTCATCATTGTTAACAATTTACAAATGAGTCTGTCTGGCAAGACAGCAAGATACAACAGTCAGGTACCTAAATGGTTTCAAATGCCACAAGGACCACATCAGTGCATACTTCCTCAGGCAGCACACAGTAGTTGTAGACTCCCACATACCAAATCACTTACACACTATGCAGAAACATGAAACATTAGAAAAGATGGACTCTTTCTCCAGGATTACTATCCTCTTTCTGGACACAACTGGAAGTCAGTCCCACAGGTAGGGGAGGGTATTAATTGCCAATGAGAGATCTTAAAAACTAAGAAAGGAGTTCAGATTTCTTTTCCTACTCCTGGCATCATTGGAGAGAGGGCAGCATGGCTCAGTCCTTCAACCTAAACAATAATCGTTGCATGCTATCTAGTCCATAAACCTGGAGTAGCTATTGCACTTTTATATAAATGATTCCTCTAGTCTATATAAAAAAAACAAAAAACAACCAACATCTGTTTGGCTTCTGTCATTTTGTAACTAAGACACTAAAAGATGGTCTCCCTAGTAAGGTTTTTCTGTATTTGACTTCTTAAAGACTTTACTTTTCTGTTTTGACAGATGTTGGTGTATTCCTTAGGAATGACCCTCTACTGGTCAGCAGATTACCAGGTTCCTCCAAACCAGGCCAGTAATACAAACATTTTTGTTTTCTTTTATTCTGTTTTATATTGGTAGGCTCAAAGATTGAGAGATGTAATCTGAAGTCACAGTAAGAGGGGCTTTAAGTTTTGGACCACTAGAAAGAATTGTAAAACTTATGTTAAGGTTCAAACTTCACCTAAAATACCAGTTCATCCAAATCATAAATTTAGTAAGGCCTCATCTTTCCTTTTTCTTCAAAAATCAAAATTGTTCCCATTAAGATTAATTGCACCTTGCTTTTAAGAGCGAAGATTATTTATTCCAAGACTGTAATAAGGAACAGGCTACCTAGGGTACTGGGGGAGTTACCAACCCTGGATGTATTTAAAGGACATATAGATGTAGCACTTAGGGACATCTCTTAGTTCCCATTTCTCACTCAAGGTAAAAGGCTTACAGAAATTCCTGGTCTCAGTTTACACAGGATTTCAGACCACTGGGAGATGTCATTTAACATTTAACTCAATTTCGACTCAGTCCCTTCAGCTGAGTGACCAACTACACACGCTTTTGCTGACACTATGTGAAGATCTGCCACATAAAAGACTTTCTCCTGAATCAATTCTGGAAGCATGTGAGGCACATCAGAAGGATTTTGCTTCCTTACCTGCAAATGTCTACATAAAGAAAATGGTCCAGTTTGCAGTGGGAAGTGTCAGTGAGGTAGGTACTACTCTCTTTTAATCTCCTTTTTTTGGTGATAGAAGTGAGGAGCTATGTAAGATACAGGTGAGGAACTGCCTGACATTAAAGCTTGTATAAATTAAGGAAGTAAGATTTGGTTCTAGACTTTCCAAGAAGAAAAGTGAGTGGGCATGTATAAATGCAAATGAGGCAATGAAGCTGTCTCTAAAGCCACTCATGCTCCTGGGAAATGACACAAATCCAGCTATTGCATTTACAGTATCTTCAATTCTTTGGTTAATACTGAAGTAATCATAACATTTAGAGACTTCATATTGGCCAAAGGAATGGACTTTACACAAAAGAAAGATTTTCCCATTTCCCTTTTGGTTTCAAACTTTCTGTGAATTTCAAATAAATCATGTTTACATCATACTGAGAATTTAATTCATCATCCTTGAGTGGAACTGAAAATTTACTATGCAATCAAGTCTGAACATGTGAAGTCTTTAATAAACACCTTTTTCAAGATTCAAAATATTTACAAACAATGTTTTGTTGGCAAGCTGAATGAAATTGGAAGAAAGCAAGATGCAGATAGTCTTGGTGGTTTGTTTTTTTTTCTTTTCAGCCAGTATTCATTGACACTCTCAGATAACCTTTTCCCTTGCACACTCTATTATTCTATGTCCCACTGCAACAGAGGCTGTCCCCTCAGGTCACATGAGAGCAGGAAGCCAGGAAAACTCAATCCTGCTTTGTGTTAATCTGAGAAGATGAAGTTGCTTATACCAAGCATATCAGCAGCCTCTGGCAAGCAGAGGGCAAGGATCACTTCAGTGAGTCTGAAGTCCACATATCATATGATATTGACTTGCAGTACTACTGTCTTCTAGGTAGAGCGGGTAGTCACTGAAGACAGCACAGCCTCTCAGCTTAACAGAAGTCATGTGATAAGGAAAAGACTCCATGAGAAAATATCTGACACCTCACCACTCTCCTCACAGATGAATTTTCACCAAGGTAGAGAAAGATTTATAACTTGAATTATCTAATAAGGATACAGCCAGCCTTTTCTGAGTCCTTTCCAAGTTAGGTGAATTGTTTAATTTCATGCTGTAGTGATTACATGTAGTGTGGGACAGGATATTTATTGCTTTACATATAAATGACTTCATAACGAAAAGACTCTGAGGCAAGTCAGCAAGGTTTCTCTGTTCCTTATTTCCTCAAAGGACAGTAGTCTGAGGGCTGTGAAGCAATGATAACAAATCAGCTTGCAAAGATCTCACTCTTAAAGCACTTTGGAAAAAACCTGTGCATATGAAAAACACCCCAAAGTGCTTTTGCAGTTTGTATAATCCGGTGTATTTTCAAAGGTAGAGTGGGATTCTGTGAAGTTATAGTGTTGCCATTAAGCAATATATAGCCACCCTTCCTATTTGATTTCTCAAGCAAAGATTTACAGTTGCTTTTTTATTTTAGTTCTGTCTTTCTATTCAAAAGGCATTTTATAAATTCACAGGATTGCTGATGTGATTTCAAGACAAAAGGCAAATCCTGCTCACTATATAAATAAACCAGTATATACTAATTTCACATTTCTTTTGACAAAGATAAATATTTGATTATCTCTCGGAGTAATTATTTATCTGTAGTTAAATGTGGGCTTCATGGTCAGATAGTTCTTTTTTCTAGTCTCTACATTGTACTGTTCATTTCAACAGAAATCTCTGACTTTGCAGGGGAAAGTTGGCCCAAGCTATTAACACTTTTTTTTTAATATGCTCGATATTAGGCATATAAACAATCCAATTCCCATTCAGAAAATCACATCTATGTTCCACTGACTTCAGCTACAATGAAACACAGGTATAAATACCTGTGGAACTTTTCTATTAGGTATGATTTGTAATATGAAAAGGAGATACTTTTCAAGGCAGTATTGAATTTCCTTCTCTTTTTTTTTTAATTAAAAATGATCACCTTCAGAGATGAAAAGGGACAAAAACCAATAGAACCAGAGCAAAGTCAGGGTGCAACAGAAATATGTACTTCCTAATGACTTAGGGTAACCCCTTAATGGAATTTCTACATCTGACTGTGGTAGTGTATTGTGTCTGGGCACTGCCCATCCTGCACACAGAAAGAATACTTTGAAGTTTTATAGGTTGAAGTTTTGGGCCTCAGAATATAAGGAATGAGAACTTTGCAGTCTTTCTCAACTTTGAAACCTTTAAGTTAAACGTGTAGAATAGAATTAATATACTAGATTTGTTTTAATTGGAATGGTTGAGGAGAATTATGAGAAATATTCTGGGTCAGAATAAGATTATTGAAAACAGAATGCAGTTACCAAGCCTTTCTTGGTCCTTAAGGAATTGAAGAAATAAACTATTTAAGAATTAGTTAAGCCAAATGTTATTTATGTTATCATGCAGATACGATGGTTTATAATTAAAGTATGTGATTCACCATATTTTCTTTCTGTTTCCAGACAAAGGGTCCAGATTAATGAATTATAGTCGGTCAACAGAAGATTACAGACAACTCTCTGTGGACTACAGTGACTCTAATAGTATTTCTGAAAGTACATCTTTGATACTGTCTAACCGAGGACATGGGAGAGGTAAGATTTTCCCAATATGTTTATGAATTCCTCAAATGTTTATGAATTATGAAACTACCCTTGCATGGTCAGGGTGTAGGTACTCCCATGCATTTGTGGTTATGTGACCAAGAAGGTATATTTGTGCCATGATGCAGAGAAGATCCTTTTATATTGTGTTCCTTTATGCTTGTGTCCTACAGTAAAGGTAACATACTACTTGTTACCATGCAGTACCATCACCACTCTTTTGCTTTATGCCCCTGTTGCCAGGCAGAGCCATTCAGCAGATCACAGACAAAACCTGATGGCATGTTTCTGGCACATGCGGTCTTGAAATAGATGAGAAATGTCTGAGCTATCCCACAAATGTAAATGATGGGCAATGTCAAGATGGCAGTACTGAAATCAGTTGAATCCATGAATGGTATCTAAGATTGAAATGGGGAATGATTTCTTCAAGCTCATTCAAAAGAAAAGGGCTCATTGTGAAATCCAGAGGAAAAAGACAACAAAGCAATCCTTGGCTTTCTTTTAACTTTTGTTCTAAAGCCACTGTGTATTTCCTGCTCAGTGTGTTGTTTTTGTTGTGCCAATGCCAGGTTGCAAAGCTGCTCTATAGATTTACTTTGTTTGAATTTTATCTCCACTTTTAATCCTTTCATGTCAAGAACAGTATGAAAGAAACTGGGAGATGATCTATTCAGCAAAGACACTGTGGTAGACATCAGTCAGAGTCTTTCCCAAGCCACTGAAATCACAGTGTAGGGGGATACTATGAAGCAAAGAAAGGACATCAGCAGGAAGGGGAGTACTGATGTGCATGTGTATATTCATGTTTAAATTGGGACCTGAGATAGAGACATACAGACAGGACATACACACCTCCCAAAAGAAAAAAGTTCCTGTTGCCAAGTGTCATCAATGTCTCCTACAAAACCAAGCTTGCCATGCCAGCTCCCCATTCTCATGCTCCTGCTGCTTTCTGTTCTCCATTCCACAGTAACACACTCTCTCATCTGCTTTCAAACTTTATTTCTTCCCATCTTGACTGGGGCACTTCTATTGAGCTTCCAGACCCAGAGGTGGAAATTTACTTCTGTACTTCAGAGTTTACTATCTCCCTCTATGAGCCTCCATGAGAAATTAAGTACTTGGCCCTCCTGTGGCATGTATTCAAATGTGCTCTGTAAGCACGTGTGGTGTTTTTTTTTATCCCAGAAATGTCTTCCCTAAGATAATAACTCTAGCATCCCCTACATCAGTTACAATGCAAAAATGTATAACACTGACTGTTTAGTTCATTGATTCCATAAATAACAGAAAACTGCTGAGCAGTCCTTGCTTTTTCACACAGTGGAACATTCATTTAGGTTTAGGATATCCAGCTGATTGTAATGAAATTTATAGGAATATATTACTCACACTCTTACAGATTTGTAAGGTTTAAAATTTACTAGGCAAAAATAAAAGGCATAGAGCATCATCTCAAGGGACTCGTTTCCCTAGAAAAGATGCCAAAAAAAAAAAAAAAAAAAGGATGCCTAGTTCATGATCACAAGTCTGATAGAAGACAATTCACAGAGAAAAAAATACATGGGAAAAAAATACAACCCATCTAATAGCCTTTCAGCCCCAAGCCCTCAGCTCCAAGGATGAGGAAGATGAGGTTACTCATCCAACTACTGTTGATACTCTCCTCCTGAAAGGCACTTTTCCAAAGCTCCAGAATTGCAATCAATATCATCAGCAATAAAAACCTGGAATTGCAGCTGTTCCCTACGTAACCCATACATACCATGACCATCAGTCACACATACCTAGTGGCACATAGTGGACACAAACTCAGAAGCCTGTTCTGTAAATCCTTTTAAAAAAAAATTTGGTCATAAACTTTACAAGTGAATTTGTACCTGTCTCAGTCTCCTCTGAAACACTGGTAGTTGGTTATGCTCAGGATTTTGTGACACAAAACTCGAAAAAACACAGAGGAAATCATGGAATGAGGGAACTTGCTTGTCACAGACATTCTTTCATGAGATAATGTATTAGAAAAATGCATTCTTCTTTGACAAGAATGGTAAATCTAGTAGAGCACTGTTATCAAGGGAGATCAATATGTCTAGCCACACTGTACTTTAGAAGCTCATTTAACATGTAATAAATTAATCATCTATAGGATAAATTTCTTTGAGGACCACATGTTACTTAAACATTAGGAGCACTGTGATCAAAGCACAGCAGCCTGGCCACTCAAACTAGCCACCTTGTCCCACTGCTGTAACAGCTGAGGCAGAAAAACTAAGGGGAAATGTATGTGCTTGTCAAAGTATATTTATACAATTATGTGATACAGTGTAAGCAGAGAATTTTGCAAGGCTTCCTTATTAGAAACCATGTAGTTTCAGAACATAAGACTGAATCTTCACTTTGGTAACTCTTCCTGAGTATCTGGCTTATGTCAAATCTCACATTTTGTCACTACCATCTGCAGTTTGAAATAATCAGAAATAATAGATTTAAAGACTGCAACTGGTAGTTGGTACACTAGAATTCAATATCACATTTTCATATTGGAATTCAGAGTGATATCTCAGGGTGTATTTCATGGATATTTTATCCAGAGAAAGCTGACTTAAATGGTTGCTTTCACATAGCTCATCTTACCACCTTCATCGTTCTGCCTGTGTAATACTTTGATAATTCTTCAAAAAAGATCAATTAAATGATCCAGGTGAAGAAAAATTCAACCTTCCCACCCTTCTCTAAAGGATTTGAATCATTTCTACTGCTAGAAGAAATGTTAATGGAACTACCACTTATATAATCCTTTCTGGTTCTATCTCTAAATTTAAGCCTTCATGTCTTTGAACAAAGCAATGTCTACCCTTTCTCTAGCAGCAGAAAAGGCCGAAGGTGAAAAATTATTCAAATCTTATTTGTCAATTACTCACAAACAATCCTATACTCCCACCAGATTTTTAGGGTGCAAAGCCAATCACAATGTTTTTAATGTAACAGATAACCAGTGGAATATTTATAACAATTGTAATTTCAGTGATTTTATACCCTACTCTAATTAAGCCACAGAAGTTTCATAGCTCCTACACCTCCAATTTTATGTCTGGAAATAGAATAATAAATAGTAGCAGTAATTTATGAGGATCAAAAGCTGTTTCACAAATTACCCCCTTACATATGAAAATAACAGCCATTGTACCTACACAGAATTACATTCACACGAAGGGTTATGAAGAGGAAGTAACAATGAGAACTGGGAATACTGCTGTTGTAGTATTCACATAGTTTTATCAAATAGCTGTTTATCATGCCCAGGCAAGGACACAAGAGAGGAATTAGCCAGTCTAAATTTCCTCCTTGTTGTAATTGTCCCAAGCTCTAATACTGCTGTAATCGCTTCAATTGTGAAATTTCCTTTAATCGTTTCAGGGAAAGTTCCACAGACACACAGGTCATGGGACCCCACCCTTAGTGGGTCAAGGACACAGAGTAGCTACAAGCTCTTCATAAACAGGTAATCAAAACTCATATTCTTAAAAGATGGAAGCTTTTTTATTACCAAGTGAAGTAGACAACTACTGCAGCAATGTCATTACCAGATAACGCCTGGATCACCATCCAAACCCGCTTGGTAATAGATAGTGTTTAGGTAGAATTAGAGTGCACCTAAACTTGGTCTGGTTCCAAGTGAAACAGTCCAAATGCTCAGTCAAATGGAACTTGAGTCCTTAACAATCCATACAAAAACAAGGACATTGAAGTTTTCCACTTTTACTCTTTACCACTGTGTCCTGCCAGATGTCACTGGCCTCCAAGAACAGCTGCCCCTAGCATGACTCCATCAGAACCCAACAGGTAAGCAGTAATAGGTCACTGTGACTGGAAATAACTGGGAAGCAACTCCACAAAGAGGGAATGGAAGGGAAAACTTTCTGGGAAGATACGAACGCCACTGCTTGCATAGCAAGGCATTCTGCAGAGTCTGTGTTTGTCTATATTCATTTTTTGGTTCTGGTCTTGCCTTGCCGTCACCTTAGCAGAAGCCTAATGTGTTCTGGAGTAGTTATGACAGACCGTGTATAGGATCCATCATTTTCAGTGGATTATTTGCATTTCTGTCTCAGTTCTTAAATTGATTTGTCTCACTTTATCAGCCGTACACAGCATTGTGCCACCACTTTACTGAAGACTTAGAGGTAACTCAGGGACACTAACAGTAAAGACCTCTGCTCTGTCTTGGGGATTAGCCTCATTTCTGCCATGGTAGTTACAGCAGCCTTGTAGGCACTGACAAGGAAAGCTGGGAATTGTACAACGGATAATAACTCCTTTTAGAAAACTAGGGAAGCAACTTTGCTGCCAAACAAGAGTTTTCTCTTGCTAACACAAGATCTTAGCATAGTGCAGTGTAATCATATTTTTCCCAAATGAAGAAGATATGTAAGTACTGTTAGCCTCTAGTCACCACTAAGTCCAGAATCCCATAGTTAAGCACCATGTAATCCCTACTGACATCCCAATTAAATTGAGTTCTTGACCCAGTTAAACAGGAGTCTCTTCTTTTAACCATGACATGAGTATTTCAGGTCTACAGGAAGTGCTCAATTTAGATGAGCTCCCAATTAAACATATCCCAAGTAAACAGTTTGAACTTCCTGATAAACCAGCCACAATAATCTAAGGGGTGTGAGAGAACCCAGTACACTTCTAAACATGCAGTAAAGAAAGAACTATAAGCGGGCTGCAGGATAGCAGCAGTTTTTGTGAAAATAGAAGTATTTGTCTAACTACACACACAGGCATATATATGTGTGTCTAGTCTATCTAGACATCTATAGATCCATCACACACTTGGCAATTATATCAGTAACAGAAAATTTATTTACTCTGTATTTTGGAACAATTGCTATTCATATAGCTACTAACCTGGGTATAACCTCTTGATATCCTTGATCTGAAATCATTCTAGCAATAAAATGTCCCCCTCTGCTGAAATTATCTTCTCCAAATTTCCAGAAAGCTGTTTCCCATAGAACTTCAGGGACTGTATGCCCCATTTTTGATTGTAAGCATCTGCAATTGAATTTCTACCATCCTATTTTAAGTACCATGACAACAGTGGAGTTTGAATATAGGAGGAATTCATATATAGGAGAACAAACAACACAAAACTTAGTGATGAGTTTACTATCTATAACTTTTACTAACATTATTACGTGTATTTCTATAAGAAATCCAATATACATAATTCACATCTCATAAAGTTAAGCTTGTAAGTATATGCAAGGCTATTACTTATATATAAAGAAGACAAAAGTGTTGTCAAAGAAAAAAATATCTCACCTCACAGGAAGTGTTTGCCACAGAAAAAAAAGAAAGTATTTGTAATACAGCATCTTGGATTCTGAAGTAATAGTATATTTAAACCTACAAAGTTACTTCAGGCCATTTTAGGGATATTTCTCAATTCAGTGCTGATCTTTATGAGGCTGTGTTAATAGTAACAAAAATATCTAGGTATCTTTATAGACAGAATGTAGAATAGAATAGGATAGAGTAGAATTGAATAGATTAGAATATATTTAGTTCAGCTGAAAGAGACCTGCAACAATCATCTACTCCAACTGCCTGACTACTTGACTACTTCACTGCTGAACCAAAGTTAAAACATGTTATTAAGAGCATTGTCCAACACTGACAGGGTCTAGGAAAACAACTTCTCGAGGAAGCCTGACCCAATGTTTGGTCACTCAGTAAAGAAATGTTTCCTAGTATCCAGTCTAAGACTTCCCCAGCTCAGCTTTGAACCATTCCCACATGTCCTGTCACTGGATACCAGGGAAAAGAGCTCAGCAACTACTCCACTAACTTTGTTAAAAAAAACCCTTTTAAAACTACCTGTTCCTAAAGCAACTTTGCAACATGCAAAACACAAAGATAAAACTCTGGGATAACAAAAAAGCTGCTCTGTGGCTTCGTCATTTGTTAAAAATGTAATTAACAAACATCCATCTTAACAAAACCTTTCCTTCTATACCATGTAATCACTGTGTCCTCATTGATAAGACTGCAGATTTTAAGTTTATTCTAAGCATGCATGTGTCTGCTCATATGGAAAACACTATTATTTTATGGGTCAAAAGTATCACATAAAGACAGCTTTCTGACCTGAGATTTCATGCAACTTCCTCTTAAAAAATTTGAAAATTCCCTCACTTCCATAAGACATTATTTTTTTCTCATGAATTAATATTCAAATAATGTAGTTCCCATTCCTGTAGAATTCTGAATAATGTAACAACAAATGTTTTGGTTTTCTGAAGTTTTTTTCCTTCAGAAAATAAGAAATGAGGAATTGAGTTAATCCTGTAGAATTCCCAGAAAGGTATGGGCCTAAATTCTTTTTCCTGTTGGCTTCACCAAACCTAAACCAGCTACAGTAAATGAAAACTGAATAAACTAATGTAAAGACAAAAAAAGACTGTTACTGAATTTTTAGAGTTATCAATAAAAGGTATCACTAGTATTATCCCTGTTAAATTATTTTTTTCTTTCTGTAAATAAACATTTAATAATTTATAACTGATGTTGCCCTGGATTTAATATTCTTCTAATCAATATACCTTAAGCTTTTTGTCCTCAAGTCTGTGCTGTTGTGATTGCATGCTATATATATTGCTCACTATGACATTTCCTTTGAAGGTCAGTCAGTGCTGTAGAAGAAATCCCTGGGGGAACTCAGAAGAGCAGCAGACAGAACCTTCTAAGTTTAGGTTCCACCTTCTCTGTGTCTACAAAGGACTACACAGCATCTGCTGCATCACAGAAATGTCTCTTCCACAGGAAGGAAAAGGTGACTAATGAAAAACATAAGCAGATTTCAAAATGTAAATATGACTCAAGAGAAATCTCTCATCCAATTGTCACTCACCAGAGATGTGCATATTAGCTACTGAGTCAGCTCATTAGATGAGTATTCTAAATTGACAGACTCCAAATTAGGCATGATCCAGTTGTGGTAACTCAGAACTGAAGGCAGTGAAAGCTCTGGTCCATAAAGACTAAGCAAAACCATACCATAAAACACTTTCTGACCTACATGTGTGATTTCTGGAAGCATCAAACACCATATGGGCTCTTTTCATCAACCGCTTTGATAGGAACTTCAGAAGAGCAAAAACATTTACAGAGACACTGAACTCAAACACTTCATCATTAATGATGATCAAAGGACTTAAACTTTTTTTTTACAGTGTATGCCTATAGGCTAGTCATGAGTGTGGCAAACCAACAGTTCACCTAAGGGTTTATTTCTAGTTGCTGATTTGTTGTAGGACTATGTTAAATAAGAAGATAATGTTTCTTTGGCAGCTGGGTCACAAAAATCCAAAAATAACTGAATCACAGAAAAATCCATAGTGCTGCTGCCCCTAGAATTTTATTTTGTACAAGCAGAGGGACTGGTTTTAGGCTGCTGAATCCTTTCCCCTGTTCCAATTTCACAAGCTCAGGACTTACCAGTGGCAGAACTTTGATCATAAGGTTCAGATAGACACTTTAGAAAAATTTTTATATATAAATTTAGTTTTACATTTTGTTTATATGATTTTTTCTGGGATAATAATTGAGTTTCTCAGAAAGAGTCCAACAATTGTTAGAACAAAGTGCTAGCACCTCTTTACATATGGTACAAAACTGCATTGCCTATTGGAAGGATTTTTTCAAAAAATGACTTAAATGTATCAAGGTACTAAGTCACAGAGAATGGCTGGAAGCATCCATATCTTACCACTTGAAGACATTTAGTTATTTCTGTCTGATTCAAGGATCTAAAAGCATAGATTAATCTGAAAATAACCCAATATGCAAAATTCCTTGATGTAGATGCTCTTAAAGAAAAAAAAAATTTTGTGCTCTTAAAGTTGGATGAAGTTAAAGCAAAAGAACACAATGTCTGCTAGTAAGAAATATCAGTCAACTTTCATTACATGGAAGAAAGCAGCTCTGCATATTAGTCTTGTTCCCTGTGGAAGCCAGGCTTATGAAATCACAGAGGGGTGTGTGTATGTATGTACACGTCTGTGACTGTCCTCATAGTAACTTGGGAATCAAACAGGAAAAAGTCTCAGAAGAAATTTTCTGTGTCATAAAAATAGGTGCCCTGCAAAGGAAACAGATCTTGGTTAAGTGCCTTTAAAGAAGAAAAGGCTTCAACATGAATTTACCTTTCATTACACCCCAGAGAGTCCACATAGGAGAGACCCCAAGCAGAAGTCTTCAGTCAACATTTGCACCACATTAGGTGCTGTAATCAGCTATAGTATACAATCAACACAAGTGGGTGTAATTGGTACTGGTATTTGGGATCTTCATAACATTAAGGAGACATTTATTAAATTTCTATATTGCCTCCTTACAGTTTTCAGGTCCAGAATTTATTATTTTGTCTAGTGAACCACCAGTGACCTTACAGCTGCCTGGATCAATTGTGGTAAGTATGAATATTAAGACGTTAGAATTAATCTAGTGAACTTTTAATTGGGGCTCTGTAAGTTGCAACTCGGTCCCAACTAAGTATTCTTGCTATGTCCCCCTCCAAACCAAGTTAGAGTTCCTGCAGAGGTATTGACTTGAAAGGAGGTAACTTAATTCTCAGTGCTAAGTAGTTACATCCATTGGCGTGAAACCAGCTTAATTTATCCTTCTTAGTTAAGAATGCTCACTTTAGCACAAGACCTTTGAGACAAAGAGCAAATATGCAATGTGACATGAAGTGCCAGTGTATTGGACTCCTCAAGTTTACAGACACATTGTCTACCTTTCATTAAGACAAGGTAGAAAGCTGACAGCATACAGTAGTAAAAATGAGGGCAAAGAAAATTCAGAAGTACCCTCAAATCCAAAATAAACCTGGTCATTGTAAAGTATGAGTATACTCAGCTTTTATTTGGGATCCCTCCTTTTTTAAAAACTTAGAAATGTTTGGGATAGTAACTTAAAGAGAAGGGAGTAATGGAATAACATAGTGTTGTGATCAGTTCCACCAGGTTATGTAGTACAGAAGACTAGGGGGCCTCAGTAATAAAATGCTGTAGAACTTGCATTGCTTGTACTTGGCACTCATTCTTCATTCTTTGTTATATGTTCTTAGACTAAAAAAGGGAAATCCTATTTGTCCCAAAGGGATCTCAATGTGATTCTACTCAACGGGCAGTGCCTTGAGGTGCAATGTGACATCAAGTCCAAGGCAAGAGATGTTTTCAACACCGTGGTGGCGTATGCAAACTTGGTGGAATATTTCTACTTTGGCTTGGCTTACCTGAAAGGTAATGAGGCACAGTTTACTAGAGTAACAGTTCTCTCCCTCAGTGCCTCTGTGGTTCCTTTCTTAATGAATTGCAGTAAGATAATTTAAGATCCTTAGATGAAAGCAGATCCACAGCATAAGCAAAGGTAAGGTTATTAGTTTAGATTGTACTGCATTGATGTAAAGCTTGTCTACCCTAGGACTGCACATCAGCACAGCCTTAACTGTTACTGGCTGATATTCCTGTGCAGAGAAGGCTGTTTTGCAGCCTTGCAGTGGAATAATACTGAGCCATGTAGCTCCAACACAAATTCCAGGAAGCACTGTACTGAGGAAGACTAACTGTTCCTAGACTGGAGCACAGACTCAGCTATTTCATCTACATCCACATCACCCTAACCTGTTTCTGATGGCAAGCATGTCTGTGGCCCCAGGAAGAAGCATACCTTGCTTTAGGGCATGAAGATTACAATGGGCTGCAGAACCTGAATGGTAAGCATAATGGCAGCCCCATTATTTCTTTATAGAAGTGATACTATCATAGATACCACTCTAGAATATAACCATTGTAATCCTAAATTACACACTGTTATCCTAAATTGTCCATCAAAGAAGGGGTAGGTTAAGCCATGACACAGAATAAATCTCAACTCACATCCACAATCCAGTTTATTTTTATTTCTGGTGATGCACTGAATGAAGATAGCAGAACTTTGAACTACTGAAGTAGCTGCAGACCTATCACAGAACCCAAAATTCTCATTTCAGGCAAAGAATTCTTCTTTTTGGATGAGGACACCAAACTCTACAAAGTGGCCCCAGATGGCTGGAATGACCAACCCAAGAAGAAAACCTCCATCATTAATTTCACACTCTTTCTAAGGATAAAATTCTTTGTCAACCACTTCAATGTTATTCAGTAAGTGCATGGTTGTGCTGACTGCAGGAAAACCAGTAGCATTTAGGGTGACTGTTCAATAATCCTTCTATATTCCTAACCCCTTTTGTGTTCCAGGCATGGCTTGACAAGGCATCAGTTTTACCTACAGCTTCGTAAAGATATTTTAGAGGAGCGATTATATTGCAATGATGAGACTGCCCTGAAACTCGGAGCTTTGGCTTTACAGGCAGAGCTTGGCAATTATGTTTCTGAGGTGAGGATAAATAACACAGTATTTCTCAGACATCTCTCTCAACAGCTCTTGCAGCTTTTGTTTGTCACATAGAGTTTAAAGAAGAAATGTGAATAGCACATTATTTCAGCTAAGTCTTTCACTAATGATATTTCAGATGTAATTGAAAAAATTACAAAATTATATAGCTAGAGCAGTATAGAGTCAGGTGAATTTGACAGGAAATATAGCAGAATGGTGAAAGACTCTTGATCCTTCTTAATTGATAATATAGCCCAGAAACTCCAGAAAACCTGTAGAAAAATTCTAACATAGGCACAGCTTAGATGTGCAGAGGAACTTAAAAATTTTTTAAAAGTTTTTCTTAAAGGTTTACTAAAACATGGAAGGAAAAAAACCCAACCAACTCCATAATTCACAGCTATTTTGTACGTAGGTTTGGATCAACAAACCACAAAGACAGAAAAGTTGCTGATGGTGTGTCTGAAATACTTATCCTAGTTTTGAAGTGTACAAAAAATACCCATTTTTGTTCTCTGCCACATTCAGTTATATAAATCTGTGTGCCTCTTTTAATTGAGCTCTGAATGGTCCAATCCATCCTGGCGCTAGGTCCTCCATTGGAGGTTGCACTGATACAGCTGTAGCTTCAAGACTAAGTGCAAGAGTGCAGGCATGCCTTTGGGCCCTGCTCTTCCCTCTGCACAGAGGGGCAGTGTGTGTTCTGAGCATAGATTTGACTGTTAGGACATAGCCTGCTGTTCTCCATCTTCTTTTAGGAAATGGCAACAAGATGACCTCAGCATACAGGTCACCCTGAAAATGCAAATGAACAGAATAGGACAGGTTAAGAAAGAACAAAAGACTCCTCTCTCTTTTGTTTTTTTCATTATTTTTTTTTCTCCCAAAGATGCATGGAAAAAGCTATTTTCGTGTTGAAGACTACATTCCAGCAAGCCGAATAGAGAACATGACCCTGGCGTATGTACAGCGAGAACTTGCTAAACTACACCGCATGAATCGGTCCCTGTTTGAGGACGAAGCTGAACTAGAGTTTTTAAAGGTAACATGCCATAACCCAAAACTTGATTGATTTATTTAGAGACAGAAAACCCCTCTCTATTTACCATTGCCTACTATTTACTTCTTGCCAGCTACAGTGGATTTTAGATATGGTGAACAAATCTGAGTAGTCAACAAAAAATTCAGAATTTCATTCTGCTGTAGATACTGTCACTCTGAAGAACTTTTTTCACATTTACATGGTAGGTTTCCTTTCACTGTTTATAAAAGGTTAATGCATGTTTTCAGGGTATTATCAACATCTTAAGGGTTGATGCAAGTTTTCCTCATAACCAACATGTCTGGTTCCAGAGTATTTAGACATATACCTATTGAATGTATTAGAGATTATCATAAAATATGGGAATAAGCACTTTTTTTACTTCTGAAACTACAGCAGCTATTCAGCCACTTTCTAAATGTGTACTGATTATTTGTTTAAAAATGTCTGTGGTTCCTGGAAGCGAGGAATGAGTTATCTGAAATATTTTCTCACATTACTATCTCTCTAGGGCTCTTGAATGTCACAGTGATGTGGGATTCAGTATTTTTTCCCTTAATTTATCCTTCTCCCCCAAAATTCTCTGCTTTCTATCAAATAAAAAATATCAGGGATTAGATAATGGATAAATATCAGTAGCCATTTTGCTGAAGTGCCACATTTTTTATTTACAGCATCATTTTAGTTCAGTTGCTGTTTAATTATGTTAGTTCCTCATCTAACATTGTCACTAGAATTGAAGAAATAAATTGAAGCTTAGGCTTAATGACAGTCTCATATGCGTGGCAAATCCAATGAAGAAAAGCAGCTTTGTTAGTATCTGTTCCAATGGATAAATCTGTAGAAGAAGCCAACACATCATACAAAGAAATATAGCCCCTGTGGCAAGAACATGCAAATTCCAAATATGAAAGGGAATAAAAATTAAACCCTAGATTCAGCTACTGATTATAGATGTCCCACTTTTCAGGACCTGAACATTTGTGCTCTGGATACTTTCTGAAAAACAGATCTTAAGCTGTTTTATTTTGGTCACTGAAAATATCTCTTCATGGTTGAAAAGTCTGTTTGGGATTATACATTAGCTTTCCAGAAAAAAAAAAAAAAAGATAGTTTTAGAACAAACTCATATTGATCTGCAGATAACAAAAGAGGACAGAAAACCCTCCTTATATTCCCTAGTTCTGTAAAGTGTCTGATTCACATTTTCACATTTTGTGGCCAAGTGAAGGAGGTCAAAATACAAGTTGCACTCTGAATTTCTGGGTGAGTTCCTCAGAGCATCCTCTGCACATTTGGATGGCAGGGCCAGAAGCTGGCTCCTCAATCCCTTGAATATAATCCTGCTTAAATTTCCACCCAGCAATGATCTCTGTGCAAGGCAGAAGTGAAACCAAAGATTTGTTACTATAATGTCTGCCACTGAAGAGAATACTGGGGCAGGAAAATTCCTTCAAAAGTCACCACTGTATTTAGGTGAGGTAATTTGAGGTACAATTTAGTAACCTTATAATTTAAGATTCTTGACAATGGAAATTTACAATGTCTGATTTTACAAGATGACAGCCATGAAGGAATGGGTGTATATACACGAGGGGGCAGGCAGGGAACTGTGGTATCACTGTAGTTAAAATTTCCAGTTGGTCATCACTACTGTAGAAAGGAAACCACACAAGCCCATAACCACACCAGAGTAGACCTGGCACCAAAATATTAGCAGTTTTATTAAAATAATAGTATTTACTGTATCTTGTGGTTTCCATGTTTACTCAGGGAAAAAAAAAAAAAAAAAAGGTTTAACAGTAGTCAGGCAGCATTATTCCTGCAGGGATTTCCATTCAGAAATGCACACAATTTCCTGATATCAGTAATGCTGAGTACCTCAGTGCCACTGTAATATTTAGATTATTGTGCAGGATGCTACACAGTCCTTCTACCTGTTCAACTGAGGTGTGTGGAAAAGTATTGTTTAAAGTTTACACATGGAGAATGAATGTGTGTAATAGATCTATGATATATGAAAATAAGATGATGATTCTATGAGGCAGTAAATAGAAAAATTTGGTAAGGCTTCTCAAAGGTTTCTTGGCAGAGTAAAAGAATATTCAGTAGAGACACAAAACCATTTTTTCTCCCATCTTCTTACCTTTTCTTCCCATGCCTGGTTTTGAATAATGCACAGTAAATGCACTTTTTCTCTACAAGGTAACTCAGCAACTTCCTGAATATGGAGTGTTATTCTATCGTGTGTCCCAAGAGAAGAAAGGAGCAGGAGGGGACATCATCCTGGGAATCTGTGCCAAAGGCATCATTGTGTATGAAGTTAAAAATCACACAAGAATTGCCAGTTTAAGATTCCAGTGGCGTGAAACAGAAAGAATTTCAGCTCATGTGAGTTGCAGCCAAGTGAATCTCGTCTCACTTCTACTACTTTAGTCCCCCTTCTGCATGTCACTTTGATAAATTTGTTGCATTCAGAGCCAGAAATAGATCTACTTTGTACAGGCAAGTCCTTTGTGAAAATGGTCAAAAATCAAGGATGGATCACAGCTTTAGTTGTAGAGATTTTTGCCAAGGATGGAGTCAAATTGCTATAAATAGAACAATCTAGTGTTGACAACTACAGTGACTGTCGAACCTCTTTATGGCATGTTTCATACCCATTCCCTTCTTGTCTTTCCTCTCTCTTTTGTTTGCCTACCATCAGGTGATGGGATCAAGTCTCTCTCTTTCCAGATCTTATTATTCCCACCCTCATCTTTTAGTATATTGATGTCTGTTACAAAGGGATATTGGTGATAAGATTGTGACCTCTTCTAAATGGTATTTTGCCCTCATAGGTATATCTATCTACCACCATACAACGTGTAGGTGTCAACCTGCATCACACATATCCCAGCCTGTTTGCTTTCCCCAAATGGCCCAGATATTTTAATCTTCACATTAAATTGGTTTAATAATTTTAACATCTGCAGGGCCAAATTCTATCAACCTGCTTTTATCAACCTGCAGTCAATCTCCAAAGGCTCTTGACTTTTGACATAGGGCAGTTATGATCCCAATGACAGACACCTCACTAACAACTCTTGAATTTATGATAGGCATTTACTGTACCCTAAAGGTATGCAGCCAGGCATAAATACAACTGGACAAACTAACAAATGAACTTTCATTGTAATGACACACACAAAGCAAGCTGTGCTTTTTTCTCCCTTTAGAGAAAAAAATTCATGATTGAAAGCAGCTTCAGTGGCAAGAAACACACCTTCATCACTGATACAGCAAAGACATGTAAATATCTACTGGACCTCTGCTCTGCTCAGCACAAATTCAATGCACAGATGAATTCTAGGCAACTTCGGCAGACTTCATCAGGTGAGGTACAAATGCACTTTGGTTTCTTGGGTGATAGGACAAGGTGAGGTTTTAGGAAAAGTGCATTCAGTGAAGTTCAGAATCAGAACTTGACACATCAGTTTCGCTGTGCTTCAGTTCCTCATTTGAAGACTAAAATATAATGTCTTCTACTTCACTGGAAGTTAGAGGTGTGTAAGTCTAATTTAGCTTGTGCATCTGAGTGGGCACATGCAGGGAGTGGAGAGGGATTCTCTGATGATAATAACTATGTAGCTAAAGTCAGATTAAAAAAAAATTAATTTAAAAAGCATGATTACACTATAGTAGTGCCCTGATATGCTGGAGCTGAATTAAGTTAGTTGGTTACCACTGCATAAGACAGGTCTTCAACCCTACAGTTCAGTCCCAGGGTAAAACTACTAAACCAAAGGCACATCAGTCATACCCACTCAACTGTGTAGCTGCTAGCTGCTTTTATCTTAGAATTTGACATATCTGTGGAAGATACAACTAAAATCTCCTTAGATTTCAGATTTTCCAAAGTTTCCAAGACAAGGTTCTGCTCAACCTAAGTCAGTTACACACCAGTTCTCAACCACAGTTCTCAGCATGCTCTGTAAAGACGGATGAGGATCATTATAGGGAAAATGAGCTGCAGAAGTGCTGTACCAACAGCCCAAGCTGACAACTGTCATCACTCTTTAGTGGAGCCACATGAGTTTTCACTAGCTCATCCACTGCCTGGAACAGTATCATGATCATTTACAATCACTGACTATTTGACCCAGTGGGTAACAGCAGGAGAATCAAACATCACACCTTATCTGCTGGGATATTCTTCACCAAAACTGTAAAAGTCTTGGCAACAAATTTTATCATGGGATGTTAACAGGATAATTATCTATTGCTTCTTTCTCACTAAAATTATATCATGAAAAGGGAAAATTACCTTGAAAAATTACTCTAGAATGACATTTAGGTTCAAAGCACCTTTTGTTGCTTGACCTACTATAGCTTCAAACATAAATAAGTGGGACTGTGATTTGTAGGATACAAATGAATGCTAATAGTGAGCCTTGAAGTTTCACATTTGCTTATGGTAATATATGATAATAAAATCACTACATTCCATATATAAGAGGATAAAAAGATTGAGGGCTAAGAAAATTAGAACCCAAGTCCTGATGATAAGCACTCCAAATCACTGAAGGAAGGCAGATTTACACAAGCCATGTGATTGCAGGTTTTGAGGTTTGGTGTGTGCATCCCGTCCCAGAAAATAAAGGCTTTGTGAAGGCAATGACAGACTAGTTCAAAACACTGCTTTTGCCACCACAGTGAGGTTCTAAGAGATTGTAAGGCTCTTTCTGCATGAGGGCAATTCATTCTTCTGCTGCACTGTTCAGATGTATGTCACCATCTCTTCAAAACTTGCTAGCAACCCCCTGCTTGAGATCACCATGGCAACACTCAGACTGTGCTCTCTCGATGCTATGGACAGTTAAAAAAGACTTCTGATGCTTTAACTGAGGAAAGAGGGAGTCTAGGTTTAATGCTGCAGAGTAGTGTTCCAGAAAGTTGCATTCAGGGTAATATTTGTTAGGAAAGCACATGAGAGGACAGCTGTCAAGTACAAGCAGAATTAAAGCCCATGTTTGTTCTAGCCTGTACCAAGCAAGGTTCTAGTTCCATATTCAGGTTGTCTCCCATTGCCCACTTGTCTGTCTCTCTCTCCTTCAAGTCCCCTCCCCAAATCACCAGTCGAGAACCTAAACAAATTAACAATGCCTTCTCCCCTTATTTTGGGGAAATAAACATCTTTTGATAGATTTGTATATATCAGAGCTGATATCTCATTAAATGAATAGTAGATTTCACACAGAGGCAGAAAATGAGATACCAAGCATTGCCACTGAGGTGCCCCCTATTCAACTTCATTTATACAAATCACTCAGAGAAAACAGCCAGCTCCTTGGTCCCTCTATGAATTTAAGACAGCATGTGTTTATTATTGCTCCTGTCTTTTCAGATATATATATATACTGGAGTGATGAGCCAATACATGAAGGATGGGAAACTAATTCAGTCTCTGACAGATATTTCTCACACACCAAATATTTACAAAATATACTTTACACAGGTATTCAGGTTTAAATTAGACACAGTTGTACCTTGAATCTGTCTTTGTAGAAAGTGAATTTGCAGCACAATTCATAGAATTAAAATCTAAATACAGTGTGTTCTTTCTGTGAAAGAAGTAGATTGGAAACCCTTTCCACTCACTTGGAAGCTTAGATATCTTCAACTACATCAGAACAAATAGATCTGTGGTGTCAATCTTTTTTGTTGGCATGTTCGAAAGGTTAGACAAAAAGCATATTCGAGCATAAAAAGATGGGATAATATCAATGGATTTATCTTTCCTTTCTCCCTCTCTCTCCCTTATTATTCAGAAGAAAGTAAGTTTGTGGAAATAGACAAAGCAAATTCTGCATATGCAGCTCAGCGTGAACATCTTGCCCTGATTCAGAGACTGTCTCGTTCAGAGAATGTTCTCTATGGAGCAAACCTGGAAAACCTTTCTGCTGGGATGATGAGCAAATCTTGTGATAACCTCAGTGTGGAAACCAACAACAGGATTAGAGCCAAAAGAAATCTTGGCAGGTAGTTTTGATTTTTCCTCTCAAAGTGTCTAAGAAAATTCAGTCATAGACTAAAACATTGTAAACCTGTGAGGCAGACTTTTGTTTTTGCAGTCTTTATTGTGGTCACATCAAAAGGTCTGGGGCTCTAGGCAGCAGTGTAAACATGGGCAGGAAGCTAACAGTCCAACAGATAAGAACTTGAAAAAGAATGACATTTAGATTTGTACCAGACTCAGGAATGAACCATTTATTGGGTTATGAAGGATACAAATAATGGAGAATAAAAATAAAATCTTTAATGCTGATGTATCCTCTCTGGAAATGGCAGTATGAGAAATGAATGCACAGTAGAAGTTGGTTTTGAGCAGGTCTAACCTATTCCTATTTGACTAAACGTGTAAATCATAGAGAACAGTGCAAAAACTTCTCCCTTTTCATCTGCACTGGTACGTTCACCAGTGTAGGCGGTTACTATAACTGCATATAGTCTCAAGGCCTTTGATGAATTCTAGTGCCTTTTAGAATACTAAGAGTTAGAGCAGAGTCAAAAAGAACAAGAACAACCAGGAAAAATTTCAGATGTGGTTTTGCCTAAATTGATGTCAGAGCTAAATCAATCATTCTGAGGCTGTGTTGTGTTTTCCTGATACCTACACTCAGCTCAGAGAAAAACACAGAGGGAAATCAGTTTTGGTGTGAGTGGTCTAATGGCAGCTGTTACGTGGAAACAAGAGCTGGAAAGGATTATCTACTTCTCCCCTATAATGAAATGTGGCCCAGAAATCAGAATCGCTCAAAGTCTATATACATGTGCATTCCCAGCTTGGCTCTGAAAGACTAATGACAATGGAGAATGCTGAATACCAATGCTGATTTGTTATTGTAACACAGTCTCTTATTTTCTGCCATGCAGATGCACATCAGAGCTATCCCAGTCAGAAATGCACATCAATTTAAATGGAAAGCAAAGGAGTTATGACTACCTCTCTATCCATTCAACTCAGAACACAATCAGTGGTGAGTATTATAATCATAAAGAGAGATGGTACCTTTCCATATTCATTGATTTAATAGCAGAAATCCAAAATGCATTCTGCTTGCAGATTAAAGAATAGTCCTGGGAATTAACCCAGAGTTTAGCAAGACAAGGTATTTTCTTCCCTTTCACTCCTGCTTTCCATCAGGATCAGTGGTAAGGAATTTCATGACAAAATTATTCTATCAGTGGTTTCTAATGCTCCTCAGAGATGTAGTTCAGTACACTCAAGACTCTTGCATGCGACTATATCCCTATGCTCAGAGGTCATAATTTCGTTTGCAATTGAGATCTACAACTCAGTAAATAATGCATGAGACAACACAGGTTCCAGGTCCTTCCTCTGTTCTTGTATTTGCATGACACTAACTGGAATAAGAATCGGACATCTGATGCTCTAACAGGAGCCATATTGCATGCACTCAGGGAACAGATCTATAGGGATATAAAGCTATGATTATTTGGTTAGTCCATTTTAAAATTAGAACTGTACTTTAAACACACTTTGGCAACTGAAAAATGTTAAGTAGTGTTTACATTAGAAAAGTCACAGTGTTGATTGGATTGCACCTATGGAGCCAAAAGAGTCCACAGATTTTGTGTCCAAATCACCCTCAAGTTCAATAGGCAAGTTCTATATGCCTGACCCTTTAGATATCCTAATCTTAATAAAAGTGCTGCAGAATATTACAGGAAGAGTTTACACAGATACTGTACATATATATTCTAAATAATGCAAATTGCCAAACACTTGTTTGAGTTTAGTTCCTGAATTACATTGATTCAGGAATAATGGTAATGCTGAAAACAAGGACAAAAAATATTTTTAAAATTTGAAACCCCATTATTGCATACTACAGGAATCTACTGTCACCCTGCATTAATCTGCATTTATTCTAACTGTTTTGTTTCTGCAGCTCCTGGATCACCAGCCATCCAAAAGGAAGTTTTGCTAAGTGGTCTAGAAAGAGAAATCATTTGTGTCGGCCTTAAACGTGACCCTAACAATGGATTTGGTAAGTAAAAAACATGAATGTGATGGTTTTCATTGGGACTGTCAGATCCCAGTGCTCACACTGATACTTGCAGATATGAGCTGCACAAGACTGCATCCTTCTTTACCTCATTTATTATTCTTATAGAATAAGACTACCAATCTTTGTGAAGGACTTAGAATTTCTGAGACTGAAAAGGACTAAGTATGTAAATCAATAAAACATTTTTTTTCTGGGGATTAACTGAGGCCACAGAAGTCAAGAGGACCAAGTGCTAAAAGCAGAATGAATGGAACAAAGGTCTAGGTTTTTTTATCTGAAATTCACATGAAGTGATTTTATTTATCTTAGACCTTACAAAGGAGAATATGATGTTCTGCAAACCTTACAGTCATTGCCCACGGGGGTGCAAAATATGTACACAAGCTTATATGAATGTTTCACAACTTTTCCATTCTTATTTCAATTTTTATGTAATACACTATTTCACTGTAGACTGTTCTTGCAGATGATGAATTCAGAGGTTTCACAGCCAACCACTACTACAATTAAACATCAAAATTCTAAATGGTGTCAGTCTGTGTAGAATATCTTGATCCCAAACTCACCTATTCTACCAGTAAGAAAATCATGTTCTGTAATAGGCAGAATATTCTGAGCTGGGATAGTGAAATTGAACTATTTGACAACAGATTTAAATTTCTTAGTTATCTCTTAC
The DNA here is from genome assembly GCA_024611195.1 of Ceyx melanurus. Lineage (NCBI taxonomy): Eukaryota > Metazoa > Chordata > Aves > Coraciiformes > Alcedinidae > Ceyx > Ceyx melanurus. The sequence goes on along the minus strand of JANHGL010025001.1, from coordinate 35,263 downwards.
AAATCCGTTAGGAGTTTCCATGTCAAACCTCAGGGGCCCTAGACTACAAAATGTAGAACAATGTTTAAATTTATCTAATGAGTTTTTATACCATTTTCCTTCTGCAGGTGTTAAATCAGTATAGTTTATAACTCTTGCATAAAAGTAGCTGGAATCTAAAAGTTCCAAGCCAGGAAAGTGTTCTTGTAGAGAAATTATATTTAGATGGCCACCAATGTCACCAACATATTTTTAATTATAATGTGTGTTTAAAGTTCTCCCACATCAAGACTTTGATGTCATGTATATGAGAGCTCCTCATTCTCCAGACCACACATAAAACTTATGTGATTTGAATGAGTCTTTTGTGTTCCTAGAGTTAATCTTCTCTAGCTCTGTCAGTGTCTCTGCATTCTCACAATATCTCGTTTTTGCAGGTTTTGTAATTATTGGAGGAGAAAATGTAGGAAAATTAGACCTTGGTATCTTTATCGCTTCAATTATCCCTGGGGGACCTGCTGACAGAGCTGGAAATATCAAACCAGGTCATTGTCCATAGTTTTTAATTAGAATTAAAATACTTCCATGGTTTAAAGTAAGCTACTCTAGATTTATTTCCTTATTTAGATGTGTTTTGTCTTTTTATATATATGTATATATTTGTTGGTTTTTTTTAAGGGGGACGACTCATCTCTGTGAATAATATTAGTCTTGAGGGTGTTTCATTTAATACTGCAGTTAAAATCATACAGAATTCTCCTGATGAAGTGGAGCTCATCATCTCTCAACCCAAAGGTATAGAGGCAAATGTATTTGTTGGCTATGGAATGCTAACAGTTAATTTGGGACACTGGTATTTCTTAGGCACAGGGATGTAGTACTTTCCTGGTATTCAGTGCCAGTTGTAATCACCATGGGCTAGCAGTGAAAGCAGTCAGCTTCAAGTAGGTATATTGTGATCTCTGTTCTACAGTCAGCATGTAAAAATCTGTTATGGGCTGCATCGCTGAATACCAAGGGAATGTTAGCATTTCTTTCTCTGATAGAGAGCCACGGCTCTTTGCAGTGATGAAGCAAACACATTTCTCCACACATACAGTAGCGCTGCTCTGTTTTACAATGATTGACCCATTTTATAGATCTGCTAGCACAAAAGTCAGTATAGGAAGTCTCTTTGTCCTCCTCTGCTGAGGTATAAAATATTTGCCTTCGTGTTTACTTTCTGTTTGCGCTCAGCAATATTTTATTTTGGTCTGGCTTTACAGACATATATGAAGAAGGAGTAAATGAAGAAAAGAATCTATCAAGAGGAAACAGCACTAGTGGATCTGAGATCTCTTGTGTAGATAGTGGGAGAAGAAGGATTCAGGATCGTCATTCAGTGCTCCCCAAAGAGCAAGATATAAGTATAGATGAACTTGAGAAGACTCTTTCCTGGAGTTTAGCACCAAAATGTGGCCCTAGGATATCTGTTCCTTCAGCTGATAGCCTGGATGCAGAGGTAACTGACATTTCAGTAATATTAAGCCCAGCATATGTCTTAACAACATGCCAGCTATATTAAGAGTGGAAGGTAACTGAGAAATTTAAAAATTGATGAAAGAAGAAAGAAAACATCTGAAAATGTTGCTTGTTAAATTACATAGGAAATGTCAAAATGACATGTCTAGAAGGTTAAAAAAAAAAAAGGGGAAATTTCCTTGCCACATGTTATTAATAATCCTCCTCTCTTTTCCAGTGGAGGTACAAAAACTTATTTTCCCAAAATAAATCTCGAATTTACAACTATACACAGAACAGCAATATATTTGGTGTCTGATTTCCTACTATTAGACAGCTTCCCTCTCTATACTCAGTTAATACATTTAGACAGATTACAATTTGAGTAACATCAGGGTAAACTTGAAATAATGTCAGAGATATAAATGATACCACCCCAGGCTTGCAGTGACAGCAGGATCAAACCCGCGTTTCTTCTGGAAACTCTCTGAGTTTTGTTTTGGTTGTTGTTTTATTTTGATTGGGTTATTTTGTTTTGTTTTGTTGGGGTGGGGGGGTGTTTGGTTTTTTTTAAATTCCTTTTGCCCTGTATTTTATTCAGATGCTGTAGTCTCATTAGTGTTTATATTTTTTGAGACAGGAAGCTGATACTTCACACTTACCACCTCCGTCTGAAACCAGTTCGAAGGAAATCTATACTGTGGAGCTTGTTAAAGAAGATGGGACTTTTGGAATCAGTGTGACTGCAAGTGTTACTGTTAATCTTTCACTGTGTCTGTCAAACTGGTACATGATCAAGAAATACAGAGGGAAGTGCATTTATGTGGAAGAAAGACAGAAGATAGTCTGAGATAAACTATTAAGCGTTGCTTGTTTCAAACCTTGTCCTGCCTCTAAGTTGAATTTACCCCTCCAGGCTGAAATGTCTTTACAGTCCTTGCTGAAATGAGTGAGAAACAACAGATATTTCATTACCTGCAGCAGAAACTGAGGGCTGAATTTGGCCTGGGAATGTAGATGGACATGATTCTTAGGTTAATCTGGAATTTCTCTGAGCTGTAGGCTCTCAAGTGTCTGTGCAAATTCAGGTCCATGATTTATATATTGTCCAAAAAGTTAGTAATTGGTGAATGGATATTTCAGCATTTGGAAGCTGGCCTAGAAACTGACTGAAAGATGCAACCCCCTTCTTACATTAGCGTAGGGAAAAACGTATGAACATATACTAAATCTTTTTATATAGCCATGCAGAAATGCATTGCATTCCTTTCTTGAGGAAATGGAACAAGGTTACTGCCTAGGGAAATATAGTACAACTAGATGGGCCTTCTGGAGTAAAATCCTCTTTCCGTTTTTATCTATATTTAAAAAAAAAAAAAGAAAAAAAAAGAAAAAATTCCCGAAGCAGTTGCTTTGCAATGCATATGTAAGAAGCTTTGATTTTTATCACAGGAAGAACATGTGAAGATTCTATTCTAATCTATGGACATATATTTTGCAGGGTGGAATCAACACTAGTGTACGTCACGGTGGGATATACGTGAAGTCAATTATTCCCAGGGGACCAGCAGATAAGGACGGACAAATAAAGATAGGTAACGCATCTGGCAATAAAACTCCAGGCTGTGGAACTCAGTGTTAGTGTGGAATGCTTGTCATATGGACAATGAAATGCATTTGGGACTGGAGGTCACACAACTGTGATAAATAATATTCAGTCCATCTTTCCTTGGCCTTTCCCTGTACAACATGTAGATATCACATGGATAACCCAGGAACCTCATACCAACATGGTAGTCTCTGTAGCTGCACTTCAGGCTGCTGACTCTGACACCTACTTTCAGTGTTGCTGTGATAACCAGATAATATCATTGCATTTACTTACAGAATACCTTGGTATGTTTTAAGTGTTGTACAGGAAGCAGTGCTGCTTTCATACAAACATAATTTGACACATGTAACCATGAAGATCTATTGCAACACGGGTATCCTCAAGGTTCACACCCACTGAACTTGAACATCAAAGCAGCTTGATCTTTTTGTCTTGTTTGTTTCTGTGTTTTTTGTTGTTGTTGTTTTGGTTTTGGTTTATTTTTTTCTTTTTGTTTGGTTTTGTTTTGTTTTGTTTTGTTTTGCATCAGGTGATCGCCTGCTGGAAGTAGATGGCATCAGCCTCTGTGGCATCACCCACAAACAGGCTGTGGAACACCTTAAGAAATCTGGACAGGTTTGTACAAAAACTAAGCTCAATAAGATAGCAAGCAGAATAAATCGTACTTAGTATGAAGCACAGTAAAAAAGCTGGGCCAAAGAAATTTATCTCACACCCCATACAATCCCATTCCCCTAAAAAGAAAAGTAAAAAGACTTAGAGCTCACTGTGCTTTGTGTAACTGGAACCCGTTATGATCATTTTAGATTGCCAAGCTGGTTCTAGAAAGGGGCAACTACCAATTGCCAGAGCCATGCCTGACTGCTAAGGACAGAAAGGAAGACCAGTGTGCAGTTGTTTCTGTGGCAACATCCTTCACAGATGGTACCAAGGACTACTGCTTTTTGACAGATGGTGAGTGATAAAAAAGGAACTCAGGGTGACTCCTTACAAAGTGCCAGAAAGGAATGAATGACAATAACTCTGTGAAATTTCTATGTGTTGGAAGGAAAAACACATGCTGAATAAAAATATAATGTGCAGTATTAATGGTATTATAAAAAAAAAAATCAACTCTAAACAAAATATTTCTGATGTCCTTAGAGTTAGAGTTGCTAGATATAGCTGAATTTATCCTAGGCATAAATACTGTATCTATCTCTCAGCCTTTGTGAGCTGGCAGAAGATGTCCCTGAGTGTACTTCTACAGCACTCTCAGGCAGCAAACAGCTGTGTTGATGTTGCCAGTCTGTTACCCCCAGGAGAGCACTGCCAGAACAACTGCTGATGTTGTGTCAATGGTGAAGCTTCTGCTGCCCCAGGGCCAGCACTGGGTACTACCATCACTTCACTTCTGAAAAGCAGAAGATTAACTTTCTCTGAATTTAGCCAACAAAAAATTGGTATATCTTATTGTAAGGCTATCACATAAACACTAAGTCTGAAACATAGTTTTCAAATGGGGAAGTTGCTCCTTTACATTGTTCCTAGCAGAATGGGGTTCAGCTGCAAGTACAGTATTTGGAGAATGGCTGACCTCTTCCTCTCATCTGAGCAGTAGCTCTGATTCTAGGTTATGGTGGTTAATGCAGGACCCAAACTACTAGCAGACAGCTACAGACAGTAAGATCTATCCAACATTTACAAAAGAGTGTCAGAAAAGGATAACATTTGAACCTTTTTATGCTGATACAAAAGGCTTCTCCCTTTATGGTCTTGTATCAGATGGCATGAGGTCTGTGAACATACAGTGCAACAGAATCCAGTTCTCCCCATTCTGCCTCTGCGATTTCAAGGGCTCGCATAAGTTAAAGGGACACCAAATCCTTCTTCTTGCCATTAGTATCAGGAGGTCTACCTCTGCAGCACACAGGGAAAATTATGCTGAGGGCCTAATTTTCATTGGATCCTTAGGAGGTACATATGCCACAGATCCCACTGTTTTTCCAATCCTTGCTTTGTACAGATAATACATTTCAAGTCAAATTGACAAAGAATTCTGGAGGCCTTGGCTTTAGTGTCCTGCAAATGGAAGGAGATGCTTGTGAACCCTTTGGAGGAGCTATTGTCAGGATCAAAAGACTGTTTCCAGGGCAGCCAGCTGAAGAGAGTGGCAAAATTGAAGTTGGAGACATCATCTTAGCTGTGAATGGGAAACCTGTTCAAGGACTCTTGTATCAGGTATGAGGCAGTACTATCAGTGGGCCTCTGGATGGGTAACATGTTAATAAAGACAATGGGATGAAACTGCTTTAAAACTTAATTAACACCAGAAGGAGTCAGAATTTGCATATAATGAATCTGGGTTGTAAATAGATCCATTTCTAGAACTCTTACAGAGAATTTCCTTCCTAGGAGAAGAAATTACCTGTAAGAATTCTGTCATTTAATTTATAACTTTTTACTACTGATGCACAATCTACTCTAGATGCACACTAGTTGTTAATTAGTTGGAGTCTTCATTCCTGTTATGCATAATTGGAACATTTTTTTTCCCCATGGTCATTTATGCTTGGCAATGCCATGCTAAAAAACACATGTCTGTCCCCATCACATGTAGCTTGAATGAATTTGGTTGAAAATCCTGTTTCCTTCAAGAAAAGAAGAAGATTTTTTTAAAACATATGTGTCTGTTAGTGGAACAGTTTGTAAACAGAAATTAGTCTACTTTAGATAGATATTCATGTAAAAACTGTGGTCCACTTACGTGACAATACCACAGTAGTGACTTTTGGCCTCCAGACACTGCTGAAAGACGCAAATACAAGGAATCTGGCATTAGGAAAAATTGTCTCCACCCTAGTTAGTAAAATGACATGTATTATAGACTCTGTTCCATAAGAAAACTAACATTCCTTCTTCCTGCTTAGGATGTCCTGCACTTGTTGAGAGGAGCTCCTCCAGAAGTCACACTACTACTCTGCAGACCACCAAAAGGTGTTCTTCCAGAAATAGAGCAGAATGCCCTGGTAAGGCAAAGCTTTTGTCAGCAAACTTGTTTATGTAAACCTGAAAAAATGCTGCTACATTTTCTATCCAGTCTCAAACAATGCAACCTTCCCTTTTGTCCAAGACCTTCTATTACATTTCTTTCCTCTCTGGTTTCAACTCAAGCTCTAGAGTCCAATTGATTCTTCCTTAGAAACCAAAATAATAGAAATTTCACAGATGTGAAACATGTTTATTCCAGTCCAGCTTCTGAGGTGCAGTGCTGTCACTGGAGTGAAACAGCACATACTCAGGCAGATCTTCTAGCAAGGCTTTTAAAACTGCTCTACTAGATCCCCAGTCAGAAACTGCAGATTTTCTCAACTGCAGCTATTAAAATTCATGGGCTTGAGGCAGCTCTGTTAATTCTCTAAAGTGAGAGGAAAACAAGCACTTTTAAAAGAATTCATGGGGAAAAGTGAACTTGTGTAGCAGTTCCATGGCTGAAGCTCTTGAAGAACGTGGAAGAAAAACATCAAGACAAAACAGTTATTTAGTGAGAGAGTAACTCCCTCTATTTTTCTCTCCCTTCCAGCTACCATTTGATATTTTCACACTCAAATGCTTATTGATATAGTCTTTTCAAATTATTTTGTTCTGAAAGGAAAGAAGATGGGAGATAAAAAGGTATTACACTAATCTTTCTGTTATTTTGATAGACTCCAGCACCTTCTCCAGTTAAGGACTTTGTGGCAGAAATGCCAGGTAGCTCAGAGGTAGGAAATAGTATGGACCAGTCTACTAGTGATGGAGGTAGCACCTCTCCAGACCTTGAAGACTGCCTGGAATCTCCAGTGGCAGCAGATTTCAGAGAGCCTCCTGAAGAGGACAGCTCAATTTATGAAGAGCAGGAAGCTGAGTTTCGAGAGAAGCCCATACAGAAGATTATGACTCCCAGTGAAGGTTTTTATAAGCATCTTTGGAATTTTCATCAAGAAGCTTCCAGTTCTGAAGCCTTCCACTCCCTAGAGGAAGAAGTGAAGCAGAACTGCTACTCACCATATGAATTTGAATGGGCCAAAAGGTAAGGAATATTGAAATCTGCTCTACAGCCTTTCTTTTGGTTCTTAGAATTTTTTTAATGAATTTCTTAGGCTTAATTACAGGGCTATCTGCTTCTAATCTGCTGATTACTGAAGATTTTGTTTTATCATATTATTCTGACTATCCTAATCTGCTGTTTCTATTTGCTCTCATTTTAGTAGAATTTTGCTAAGTCTGCACTGCAGGACAGTTTAGAGTGCTGCAGTACTGTAATCATTTGTGCTGTTCAGCTGAAGCTGGTTGCAGTTTGAAATCAGTGGGCAGGCTCTTGTTGACTTAGGAAACAAAGACTTTATTATTTATTATACCAGTTTTTAATTTCAGTTTTCTTAGAGTTGATTTAACTATGCACCAAAAATTTCTCCCTCAGCTAGAACAGTTACACAATAAAATACAGTGCAAATGAACTCAGTCTCTTTTTCCACTCTTTTGGATACACCAGGCACTAGCACACACAAGACAATCCATGACAATCCATTCGAGTTTAATTACATTAATCAACACTTTCCCAGTGCAAAAGAATATAAATCATCAGAACAGAAAGGATTAGTGGAAAGACAAGTTAAAGGTCTCCTAGAAACCTTTAACTTACAGTTTTAGCAATTTTATCTAGAAATGAAGATCTTGCAAAGGCTGTTCTCAAATTCTGAAAGCTTTTTAATGTTTTAACTGGCTTTACTTATAATAAGACTGGAGGATACAGAAAGCAATTTAATAACTACTACTTGAGTTTAAATGAAAATAAGGTCATGTATAAGCACTGGCCATCTAATAAAGCACGTGGAGGAAAACCCCAGCACTGCAATCTCTTTATTTTCCAGCTGCATATTTAATAAGAGTGATGGTGACCTATCAAACACAAAATGTATGCCTGAAACTCTCTCTCTAACCCCTATTGATGAAGAGTATCTCACTATCAGCTCAATGTCTGTGACCTCACGTTCACGGGGAGCAAGCTTTGAGGCATTGTCTACAAGCATGGGCACCCCACAGCCACATGTTTCTGTCCCCTTCTCATCATCCCTGCCTCGTAGAGAGATGCATGACAGTGACAATGAATGGGAAGACTTGGAAGAACTAGAGGAAGAGAAAGAAGAAAAGGAAAATTACACTAAGGTATGTGATAGACACCAGATTATTAACAGGTAGAATACAAGGGAAAGTATACACTTCAATAATGTAACATTCTTAAACATCGATTAACTCATTATCTATGCTATTTCTGCATGGCCTTCTCTATTTTTCTGACTGCCCACAACCTTTGAGTAAAGCAGACCTTTCAATATGATCAGCTCTCCAGAATACCATCTGCCATCTCCTTGCTCTTGCCATCTTAACTATTTCTTCAACTCCCCAGCATTCTGCAGTATTATTCCCAGTGTACAAAGGCCTGGAAACCCTCTAGTAGACTTTAAAATTAATTGGAGTCAACTACTTGGTTTTTTTCTGCTGTGTTTTAAGCCCATGTGGAAAATCATGTATTTACAGCGATACTACTGTAATCCTTCAATAAAAAAGTATGATCCTTGTACTAATTGCTATTCAAAATATATGGCTCAATGCTGCCAAATGCTGAACATCTTGCATTTCTTCAGACACCAATGAGCTCTGAATCCCTACTAATTTGAGAGCGCTGAGGACAAAATTTAGCTCCAGCTATTTCCTTCAATGGAACAGCAGTAATAACAATAATTCCTGAACCCTGCTATTGTAATACTTGTCAATTCAGAGGACTGCAGGCCTTTCTTTACACATCTAAAATGTGAAAATTCCAGTCTCTGATGGCATTCTCTGTCTCATTAGGCCATATCAATCAATCAATCAATCACCATGAAGCTTCACTAGGTAAAAAGAACAGATTTCATTCTGGAATAAGGCAGTGACAGATAGAGAAGTCCTCATGTATGCCCTAATTTATGCATCTGAGGATGCAATTCCTATATGCCTGTAAAACATAATGAAAGATGTTAATGAGGCAACAGAAAAGCTGACATCAAACATATATTGTGCTTATTTTAATAGGAAATGGAGATCTTTGTGACTTTGACAAAGTCAGAGAACAATGGTTATGGATTCTCTGTAGTTCTTAATAAAGTGGACACCTGCCTGTATGTTGATGAAATATTGAATGACCCTGCCCTATCTGATGGAAGACTAAGAAGGGGAGACAGAATCATCATGGTACAGTAATTTTCTGAGTTTATACAGAGAAGAAAATATTTGCAGATCAATGTCATTTAGCTTCAGCATCCTTCCTTTTGTAGAGTCAAGTTTATCACATCTTTAGGCATGAAAGTGCAAATAAATCATATAATAAATGTAATTATGCTGACTTCAGTTGGAAAAATTTCAGACCGAATAGACTGTATGATGAGGCAAATCACTTGAATCACCAAGTAGCAATGCAAGACAACTGAGACATTAAATGTCTGCCTGATTAAATGACATAAACAGAATTAACGGATTAAGAGAGGTGACATAGAAAGAGCTCTGTCCTTTGCAGTGTATGAATGAAGCCTGTTTACAGCTTCATTGTTGCATTAGACTGTCTACCTTGTTTTTTTGCTACAAGACCTTAAGTTTCAAGAAAAAAAAACCACGCTATTTTTTGAAAGCTTTCAATTCAGAAAAATAAAAGTTAAAAAAGCAATCTTACTGCAATCTTAACTGTTACATTCACTGACATAGATACCACAGGCAAAGCAGTAACACATAAGTGAAAACTTAAGTTCACATGCAAAATTCAGAGTGGAGGGAGTTGTACATGATGGTCAATGAGATCTATGATATAATTTTACTGATTTGTCATTCAGGTGAATGGAACTGATGTCACATCTTTACCATGCAATGAAGCCTTGACTTTACTGCAAAGTTCTCCTCCTGATCTGCACCTTGTGGTTCGTCGAGATGACAATGATCCCCGACCCTCTCTTAGGCCAGATGAGATTCCTGAAATTACTCTCACAAAAGCCAATGGACAGCTAGGTGTGTAGTATGATATTTTGGACAGCAATCATAAAATAACCATAAGTAACTGTGGTCTTTGATCAATATGGTCCTAAGCGACATTGAGACCTTTATGCTTTCCCTCCACCACTTATAACCAAGGAACTGAGAGCTTTTGGACAAGACCTTAAAGGGAAGACTAATACCTTCTATTAGACTGATAAAGATAGTTGGAAAAACTATCTTTGTATTATCGTCCTATCAGCTGAAGTTCCCAGCAGATCTTCAGTCTCATATTTTAATGTTACTGATATGCAGAAGTTGCTAGTATTAGTCAGTAGTTAGACAATAATGTCTACTACTTAATAGAAAAAGATCTATTTGGAGGGAAAAAAAAAAAAAGGCAAAGCTTGAGAAGGATGAGCCTTAGTTAGGGCAATATTTTTCTATTCAAAAAATCTACACTCAAATCTTTGATTCACCAAAGACACAAAGCTTCACCTACATTCTGTAATACCAGTGATAAAATAAATCCTCACAGTGAGTATCTTGATATTTCTGCAGAACGTGGTGAGTACTGTACACAAAACTGTAGATTCAGGAAACAGCATCGCTATACTTGCTCAGGTAGAGCATCCTGTTTCCATTCCAGAACACAGCTTGATTCTGCTGCACAGCTCAGGTTGGCACTGTACAGGTATCCCCTCGGTCATCATTCCCCAGGCACTCTAAGCACAGCTGTGAGGCACTTCAGCCCTTTGGTAATGAGGGAGTTAACTGATACAAGAAGGGTCTTATTCAAATGACTACTCAGTATCATGTGAAATAAAAGCACTACTGAATAGCTGAAAATTAGAAATGGACTTATCACATTTTTTCTGTACGTTTTTTGACATCTAATTGCATTTCACTCTCCCAGTCCAGCTCTTATGCCCCATCTCACTGGAGCAGGACTGTTATTTATAATGTCAGCGATTTGTTAAGCCCATCTTCCAAAGACCCACATCTATTCCACTAGGCTGTATGTCACTGACAGTGAAATTCAAAACATGCTGACACAAAAGATGCTTTCTCTGCATTATTCTAGGCTTGAAGCTGACAGGAGGAGCTGGAAGCAAGTTACAAGGTATTTATGTGCTAGACATAGTGCCTGGCTCTCCTGCCAGTGTGGAAGGCAGTTTGCAGCCACGAGATCAGATTGTTTACATCTGTGGACTGCGGACTGAGGGCATTAGCCTGGATGATGCAGTGAGAGTGTGTGAAGCTGCCACCCAGAATGTCCAAATCAAAGCCACAAGGTAAATCTGAACCAACAAGGTAAATTTGAACATGCTCAAAATCAATCCTAATATTGAAGCAGTTTCTAAATTTCACATCAACAAGTAAAACAATACAAACAAGACAAGCTGAAAGTATTTACCTCAAATATCTGAATATTGCAACCTGGTACATAACATCCATAAGGTATCTTAATTCCTTGTATTAACAGCTAACACGGGGAGTACAAGTAGACTCATAAAACACAAATAAGAACTCTTCAAAATTCATCATCCAAACAAAAATGCAAATCCTTTAACTGTGAGGCTGGCCACATTTTTCAAATATCCTGTTCTCTAGAGAAAAATCTTTGTATTTCCACCACTAGTGCCAGCATTCTCCATAAAATCTCAGATTCACAACTACAGGCAAGTAACTACCTCTGATGGGAAAATGAGTTACTTCCAGCCAAACATTTTGGAAAGGTATTAAAAACTCATAATTTAATTTACAGCATGTAACAAAAAGTCATTGCAGGATGGATTAATATCCTTCATTTAAGAATTTCCCTCATCAGCTCTGGGCTGCACTTGATGTTTTCTGTCTTCTGTAGTTTTATATAGCACCAGAAGAGATCCTGGACTGAGGGAGAAATAGCTTCCAAATATCTGAGAGGAACAGTCAATTTGTAACCCAAAAGCATGTGAATAACCAAGTTACATAAGCAGAGTGAGCAATAGTATGCGTCACAGCTGTCCCAAGGTAGCTCAAATTTTTATCAATGATTTATTAACTTGCACTGCTCTACAGATGAAGAAACTGCAGCCTCATTATACTTCTTGGTGTACAAGCTGATAATAGGCAACACACCCTGACTGTAAGAATTTAAAGTAAGGAGCCAGAAATAGGATAAAGGAAGTCACAAAAGATAATTCCCACTCAATAGAGGGGGAACAGAAGATGAATTCAGAATGTGCCACAATGCAGTCCTGCATTGCAAGAGATATTCAAACATGTTCTTTCTTTCTCCAATCCATTTAAACAAAAAGTTTCACTGTCATTAAATAGTCAAATATTTTATAGACTGATATCAATGCTCTTTAAGGAAGCACCATTAACTAAATCACAGAACTACCATTTAGACAACTGGCTTTCTAAACATATTTTTCATATGTGCTTCACAAAGCATGCAGCTCTTAATGGCTCACACATTTCACTTTTTCTGCCCCCAGAAATGGCAATCCAGTGGTTCCTATAGAGCAGGAAAATAGTAAGTAAGGCTAATACTTTCATTTTTTTCAGTTCAAAACTTTGTTTTGATTTTTGAAATAAGCCTAAGGTTTTGATTCACAGCATTTAAAACATTATTAACAGATTGTAATGGGGTATTCAGTATCTCTGTTATGGCCATTTGAAGGGTCTGAACACAGTTCGGTAGCTCTTTAAAGACAGAAATAAAATGTATAGTTTTACTTTGTAAAAAAAATAATTACTGCATTTTGCATAGTTTCTGTTTTTTAAAAAATTGTTATTAGATGGAATTTCTATTTGGTCATATTTTATATTTTTTTAAACCATCCCCTAATGGTTTATTCAGCATTTTTTGAGCCACTATTCAATATAAGCTACTACATCATTTAGACCAACTTTTTAAACCATTATCAATAAATCTATAGAAAATCAGAAACAGGCAGCACCAATATCCTTTAGTTAATATAATGGCATTCCTATCAGGGGATGATATTTAATATTATAACAGACCAAAACTTAATATTACATTTTAGTAATTAATATTAAAATTAATATTAAAATAGACCAAAAGCAAATAATCTTCACTACAAAGACTTGACCAGAATTTCTCTAGCAGAAAAAGTCTCAGCAGGCAGAGGTTTCCACACAGTGCTGGAGATGTGATGTGATTACATTAGCTATGCAAGTAACGCTACCCAGTGTACATTTGGCTGCAGTGTTAAGTCAGACCTCACACACATTTTCATTTACCTGATTGGATATCTGATTTGGTTTAAGCATTCAAAGAGAATCAGAAAAAGTAATCCTGTCCCAGAATTGCTCATATGCCTATGCTCATCTGAATAGTGCCATATCTGTGTATATAGTGTATAATATTGTATAATATCTGTGTATAATAGTGCTATCTGTGTAAATCGTTCCAAGTCAAGCTAGTTACAGATTTCCTACTCCACAACTAGCCATATGCTATTTTTATAAACTGAAAGCATCTCGTTTCACTTACTGTCGAGCAAGCTGATTTGAAATTACTAGAAGACACAGATACATTTATGTTACCATGGTATAACTAAAACATGGTAAATGCATATTCTGCTAGGATCTTGCCTGCACACCCTTCCTTTGATGAGCTCTGCAGATTCCAATATTTCTCAGGGTAACTTGAAAACAGATTACCAGATCTGATCCACCTCTTATACAGATTTATGAACTCCACAATGGTACATTTCCCCGCCTCTCTTACAAAACAAGAGTAAGTACCTTTAATAAGGTACTTAAACACCCCCCCCCCCATTATAGTAATTTGGTATTTGGTGTTTTGTTTGCCATAATCTCAGATAGATTTATACGTAATTTTATAATAATTTGCTATTAAGGAAGCAGCCCTTTGTTTTCTAGAATCTTAGTTACAAAAAAAAACTAAAAATGAAAATGCAACAAGGGGTTGGTGTGGGTTTTTTTTTCTTAAAAAGCCCCAGCAGAACACTCATCATTTTCTATAATTCATGCATTAAGAGCACTTTGCAGAAGACAGCTAAGATCAGCAACATAGGATAAAGCAAAACCCCAAAACTGGGTGAATGGGTAGAGATGGGAATGAGAAGAAATCCACATTGTTTTCTTACATATCCATCTCTGGAGACACTAACACACCCTGCTTCTTCCTCTGGCTGATCATTGCCACGTGTCTGGAATGAGTCAGTCTGATCTCCCAGTGTTACAGTTTTTAAATAGCAACACTGGGATGCAATAGCTCTGCAATTTATAACAGAACTGTTTATATCAATGTGCAGACAAACTTAATCATGCAGTAGTAAGTGTCTCAAACTGCCTCATATTGGATATTGATGCCTTGTTTAATTATCTAAGCAGAGAGTTTACATTCACTTGCGTATAAGAAGGTTAGCAGAAGGCCTGTCAGAACACAGCTATGTTTATGATTTTAGGGCCACCTGCTGAGACAGAGAAAACCAGTATTTCTTTCTCAAATGAAAACTTGAATTCCCAAGAACAGCATCTGCTGCATCAGCATCGTAAGGAGCTTTGTATTTTTCAATTAGGGTTTGTAAAATTTTGTGCCCTCTCTTTGAAAGAAAAGTCTGTGGGTTGTCCTGACAGCATCTGGGAATTCTTCATAAATAAAGCCACCTCCCTCAGAGTTTCAGATAACATCTATACAAACTACCTGTTTTCCTTCTGGTGTCTCTGACCCTGTAACACACAGTTTTTAGAGACCGTCTTGGAACTTGCTCACTGGGAGGTAAAAAGTCCACAGAGATGATGTGCAGAAGGCTCAGTTCACAGTTCAGGAGTGTAAGCCCACGGGATTTTTTTCACATTTGACATGTCAAATGTAAGAGTTTTTAATTACATCTTGTAATGAGATTTTGAGTGCTATGCTATAGAACATTTTATCAGTTCAACTGTGTAAAAATTGTTGCTACTTTTTTACAGGGGAAAATTCTGAGGAAACAAACTGTGACATTCAGCAAAACAATCCCAACTCTCCAGAATGGAAGGTAAGTGACAATTTTATCAAGTGTGAGATGGTCCATCAAGTGAAGTGAGCTGTATCAAGTGAGTTTTTTTTCAACAGTGATATTCAATGTAATTGCTTAGTCTCCAGTTTCTTTGAAAATGCAAATATAATGCATTTGGAGAGTGTCCTGTGAAGTGCTGGAATTGCTTCAGCATTCATGGACTAGTCACACTGAGCAATTCCCGGGGTCAGATTCTTCTACTGCTGTTTTTCAATGTATAATTTCACTATTTTTATCAGCTTGGTAATATAAACATGACTCATATGATGTAGCCCCTCCATTAGGTCTTCAGAGTACTCAACAGTTTACAAGATGAATCTTTAGTTTAGAACGAAAGTAGCACAGGAAAATTTACCAAAAGTCACAGCATGAGATTCTGGGGAAAATAAGTGTGTCAATGTGAAGCATTTTATACAACAATTTGAAACCTAAGACTGATATATTTCATTCTGAAATTCTCAGATTGGGACTCCAAAAAGAGCTCAAACCCTTTGGAGTATTAAATAGCAATATTATAAACCATAATGCCATTTATGAAATTATGAATTCCTAGAACACATGGTTGTTGTCCTTGAAAAAATAAGCTACTTCCATGCTCAAAATACAATGCTTCAAAATTCTTACAAGTGCAAACATCACTTCTCATTGTGCAAACGTGCAGAAAATAATGTTACCTGAAATTGAAATTACCCACATTGGGACTGATATTCCAAGGGAATAGATTTTGCAGTTTTCCCTTGACTGTGGTTTGCAAAAAAAAGGGCTGTCTCTTGTTATAATTAGATCTCCAAACTGGCAGAAAAACTGGAACAAGACTCTCACTTTTGATTAAGTCGCCACTATTACTGCTTCTTCCGCACCATTTAATCCATGATGGCTTATCTGTTCAATTTGCTAAAATAATTTCTGAGGATGATATTTGCAACATTGGAACTAGTCATGCTGCAAGTCATAAACGTTTCTAGGTTGCTGCTATTTCTGACATAATATTTGGCCCTTGAAAAGCAGCTGATTTAAAAGCCCAGCGAAGTACTAAAGCTAAACATTGGGGTTGCAAGGTTAAGACTTTCATTATAGAACAACAAAAGAATGGAGTGTGTGCTGCATTACCATCACGCAGGGGATGACAGTGACTGGTTTGTCAATGAAGATGAGGTACTTGATATACTATGAAAGGATTACAAAAGTACATTTCAACTCACTTAAGAGGTTATTTTCCCCTCCAGCAATTATTAAAAAGATTATGGAAATAAGTATGTACTATTTTTACTCTGATGCAGTGTTATGTTAATCACTGGAAGCTCTATACATTTATTCAAGAGAAGGATATATCCCACTATCCACATAAGCCCGTGAGGACCATGAAACATAATGGGATTGCAAACAAAACACAGCCCTGAATAAACTCAAGACTGCATCCTTTTCTATTGTAGGACTTCATTATTAAAATTGAGCTGGAAAAAGCAGAAAATGGAAGCCTAGGTTTTGCACTGGTAGGTGGAAGAAATGGCAGTGCTATTCTAATAAAAGCCATCAGCCCAGACAGCATTGCAGATCTGGATGGGAGGCTTCAAGTTGGTGACATCCTACTTAAGGTAATGCTTGTTCTTTGTTGTTTTGGCCTACATTTTCTCTAGTTACTCTATAATGAACATTCTGTTCTGTATAAAGTTGGTGCAGATTGGAAATCTGAGGCTTCTTGGCACAGTAACACATAGAAGATACTGTCCCTTGTATCCTGGGGGTCAGAGGGCTGTTCTGGGTCCCCCCAACCCTTGCCTGAAGTTCAGCTTTCTGTGGGACTGGACCTCTCTACAGTTGGAGGTGGTTGTTGGGCAATCCATCAAAGAAGCAGACCCAGAATAGCAGGACAAGCAGAAATGTGCAACTACTCCATAGTGTAATTTCCCAGTGCAGATTAGACATGAAAAAAATCAGGCAGCAAGAGTTAACTGACTAAAGTATGAAAATAACACCTAACCAAGGAGATACTGGGAGGAAACTATCATCCATGCCAGTTAGGTATTAGTAAGGCAGGCAAAAAGCAGTGGAAGTAGAACTTTTGAATCTTTGCTTAAAATCCTTATATCTTAAACACCTTGTAAGATAGATAGATAGATAGATAGATAGATAGATAGATAGATAGATAGATATTTAACCCAAAATTATTTTTCTTCATAATTCATGTTTTTCATTATTTTTCTTTACTTTTCTATTTTTCATTTACTTCTACCTCTTCTCCATCTTCCATCTGAAGACTTGGAGAAATTATGCTCTCAATGTATCAGAAGAGATGCAGACTATACCTTTGTGTTGTGCTACTGGCAATCACAAGAAAAAGGAGTAGAGAGGAGAGGATCAACCAAGTCACTAAGATGGGAGGGGATGAGGACACACAAAATGCAAAGAATTTATAGAAAGACTGCTCAGCGCTGGGATACACAATTAGAAAAACCCCTTCTGTTACAGGAATCTGGAAGTACCAATCATTGTATTTTTCAGGTGAATGAGACTTTTGTGTCTGGGCTGCCACGTCAGACAGTTATAGATTTGCTGCGCAAGGCTCAAGGCACCGTTCAGCTCACTGTCTGCCGGAGCATGGCTTTGCACTGGGCTTATTTGGGCCACCAGAGCAACAGCATCTCTACCCCCCCGAACACAAGAGCAGAACCTGGTAAGCAGCTACAACCTCGCAGCCTCTGATAAAAACGAGATTATGTGTTACCTGAATTAAACTTTCCTATTAGTAAAAGAATTCCATATTATTAACTCTGCAGTTAGTCCTGCTTCATAGCTGTAGATTCAAACACATTCTTCACCTTATCTGCAGGTCTGGCCAAGCCCTTCAAGACATAAGACCATGGGGAACCAAGCATGATTTTTGAGTCTAGGAATAATGGAAGCAAAGCTACAAACACACTTTTAACTCGTATGATTTTAATTACTTAAGGTTCCTGGCCTGATTTTACTCAATTTTATAAAACTTAATAATGGAATCACAGCCAATTACTGAACAAGCTCCTAAAAGAAATTTGCCTCAAATTTCATATCCCAGCACTCTTACCTTATCTTTTGGAAGCACTACACTTCTTGTTCTGCCTAGCAGATACCTTTCCCTTCTGTGTTTTTTCACATTCAAATCCAGAAACCTCTGCTCCCAGGCTGACTGCTGTCAATGTGAAAGCACTCCCACCTGAATAAGGCAGTACTTAGAGAGCTGACTAACTCTAATGCAAGAAACTTGTGCTGCAGGCTCTGCTCTACTGGATACTCAAAATTTTAATATTAATTAAACTGGGAGTGGAAGCAAGGATGTACTATTACCAATAAACAATGGATTTATATTCCTCAAATTTCTATTTCTTTGAACACTGAAGTTTCCTATGATGTGGAGACACTTCAGTGAGAAAAATATACAATTTCTCCTTAATAAACCTTCTGGCCTGCTAGTTACAAATGGGAGGCTTTATTTCAAATCTTCCTGCCATTGTAATTTACTTTCTCCCTAGCTGACTAGGAAGGGATGCAGAGCTGACTGTGGGTTCTAGACATAGATATAAAAAATATTTATGCGTCTAGTCAGCTCTAATGATACAAACTTACCTGAATAGGTGTTTTAAGCAATTCTGCTGTAAGGCAGAAGCTGCCTGTAGGGTTCAAGGATCTAAACTTTTCAGGATCTATTAGACAGAACCCTAATCCTTTTGAACTCCTAGGCTGTGTCATAAGCACTGCCACTCCTTCACTTACTGGAAACTACCCTATGTGTTTTAAGAGCAAAGTTTTTACATAATGATGAGAAAGCTATGCTCAGCACCTGCCTACAAGGAGGTTCACAGCCCCATCTCTATTCCAGTTTAATCTGGGGGGGTTAATGATCACAGAACCACACAGAATCACAGAATGATTTGGCAGGAAGTGACCTTCAAGATCATCAAGTCCAGCCATTAACCCTACACTGCCAAAAAAATGATGAAGTACAGGCAGTTATAAAAAGGCTGATTGTAGCTATTGCTCTGTTAAGGGCTCTGAAAATATTCCTGTTCACTACAGTGAGACCAGCTTTTTCTCTAGCTATGCAAAGTAAAAGAACTAGCTGTGGGGACATTTATTTGCATCTCACGTGACATTGGTGAATGACACAGTTGCTAGAAAGTTTGAAGTGTTTTCCTGGACCAGCAAGCCCAATGGCATTATAGAAGCACTGTCATCAAAGTTAATCTCTGGTATTTGTCCCTTAATACTGCAGAAGAATGGGCTGGGCTAGGGAGGGCAGATTTAAATTATCTTTTAGGTTTTTTTATATCTGCTATTAATATAGGGATCTATTTCAGTGTATCTCCTGGCAACTTGAATTATGCTGGCTTTTTCACAAGTGATGTACTAACCCTCTCAGAGCATCCATGAAAGGGATAGGGATAATCCATTCCAGTTTCTGGCACTGGATCTCAGTACCTTTTCCATTATCAAAGTCATCTGTTGTGGGCAGCACAGAAGAAACGGATATATATGTTCATGCTTTATAGACATTTCACTTTGCTTTTGTTTTCTGATATTCAGATAGTGATGAGGAAAGTCTGCAAGCTCAGTCTGTTTTCACTTTCAAGGAAGAAGAAGAATCCAGCCGGATGTGCACCAAGGTAAAATCTGAATCAGGCTTTAGAAGTTACCTGGCAATGTACTCATATCTATATTTAAAAAATAGCTTTGCTGTAATGCAGGCAAGAACCACACCTTCTTAATGAAAAAATGATTAATGTGAGTTTAAGTGTGCTGCAATGACTGGAACTGCTAACTTCTGAATGAGTCAGAGGATTCCATGGAGATAAGAGCACATGATTAGTATGATATATAAACTAAAAGGACAGGGAAAGGAAGGTTGCATACACAGGTCAAGTTCTGGTACTTTAAAATACTGGAATGAACAATTTATTCATTTAATCATGTTTTTTTCAGTGTTTTAAAACAATATACTTTAAAAGATTTCTAGTAAGCTGTCTTCATATTCGTTACTCAAAGGCACCCAAACTTCTTAGTAAGTCAAGCAAGACATTTCACATCAAATTTTACAGCATCTACTGTTTATAAGTATAAAACATCTCCTCAGAAAATGTGAGAATATGACTTCTTATCCTTCAGAACAAATTAAAAAACCCAAACCCTTCTTCAACCAATATAATCAAAATAGAAAAAGTAAAATGGAAGAAATCCTTGACATGAATAAGCTGAGAACACCTTGAAGAGGAATTTGTTTGAGGAAGTTTTAAGTACTGTTGGAATGGATGTTGGAACTAAACTGTTAAGAGTCTGATGAAATGTACAGCCTTTAACTGTCTCCTATGAATAGAAATTACTTATGCTTCACTTCATAGAGCACAGCTGCCACCTACTCCAAAGATGTAGACTTCGCAAATGATAAGCTGCTGAAATAAATGGATGCAAAAAAGCAGCAGTAAAATACCTACCTTTTCCTGGTAAACAGAAAGCAAAATTTAATATAACATTCTCCTACACTGTAAATTTTGTAAATATTGTGCTTGTAGTGAAATACAAGCACAACAATAAGAAAATGTTTAGGTGGCAGTTACTGTTAAGAGGCTGTGAGGCACGCAGTAGTTTATACTGTATAACATGCCAGGGTGGCTTCGGAGTGCATCTGGAGTATTAAGCAGGGAAAGAGGAAGAAATGCCATTGTGAACTAACATTGAAATAGTTATTGACCAAGTGTTACAAATGAGAAGAAGCCACTTCCATGTACTAATGGCAGAAGTGCTGCATCATTATTTAAATGCAGGACCCAGTTGTCATTCTCTAGGATGGAAGACCAGCCACAAATACTACTGCTTCTACTGCATATGGAGGGTGATCAAGGGTCTTCCTTTCCATTAGTTGAGAGCTTCTTTCAGCAGAGCAGCTGCACCCTGCTTCTAACATCAGGTGTCATTGTGTCTGAGATTAAAAAAGGAAATTATTACCAACAATTCCATCTCAGACACTATTGTTTTCTGCTGCTAAGAGGTAGGTGAAGTGTAGAGTGTGACTCATGACTCCTGTAATTGCATTTTCTTTATGAGAGAGGATTATAACATGAACCTTTTCAAAGTTTAGTCATGTATGCTAAGTTGTAGAGATATCTGAAAATTGTATTGTTATGAAACTCACAAGAAGAGCTGATGTGGGTTTTTACTTCTAGTAGATGCTGCAATGATGAATCAAAGTTCCATACTTCTGGAAGTAGAAACTAACCTATTTTCCCTCCTTGAGTAAAGGAAACCTTTTCATCCTACGTAAGAAAGACTCTTGATGAAAGTAACTATAATCTTGATCTTTCTATGAACTATTTATTCACAGATTTTTCTTATTTTAAACACGCAGGATCCAGAACATACACACAATTCCCCTGTGCCATGTCAGCTGGCTGGACAAGACTATAAGGATATTATCAGTAATATTTCAGGCAGGTAAGTCTTTCAAATGCAGTAAGACTATTAAAATAAATTGTAATATTTATTCTTATATTTCCAGAGCTGTCATAATATGGTACACAATTGCAGTTATGTGTCCCAAATGATAGAAACACAGTTCTGCTGGAATGCAGCTCCATCTGCAGTAAGAGATGCTGAACAACTTCCACACAACTACTAAGACAAATGAAACAAAAGCTTCCAGATTTAACAGCTTCTGCAGACATGCCTAAGGTAGCTTTAGCCCCTCTAGCTGAGGAGGAGAGAGGACAGTGGTGTGAGCAGATCCCTGTAGGTTTTAAGAAGTGTTTCAAGCAGGTCTTGCAGCCTGGACTGGACCCTATGCTATTATGTCTGTAGCAATATAGATGTTGAACTACAGACATCTGGGCATCAAGATGATTTGAGGATGTCACTCCAAAGAAAGTACACAGTACAAGAAGAGAAGAATGCTAATTTAAATTTTAAGTCTACAGTACAATGGGATATAAAAATATAACTGCTGCTGAGACATGGGCAATTTTGTCTATCACAGTGATGTAGAATATATGAAATAAGATTATTATTGATCACTAATAAATGGAAAAGGTCCTATATATTTACATTTAAAACTTAATTTTTTTTAAGAACAGTATTTGGTCAATCAGTTAGGGGTGAAATTTACCTGCTTGCAGAGATAAGTTTGAAAGAATTTTGGAGAGCATCTGCAAGTGAGAACACCCATGTGAACCTAGGCTTAATGCCACTTGTTATTATCTCATGGCTTATATAACATTATCTTGTGATAGTCAAGTTAATCAAGTGTGATTACTATTAAATTGTCTTGCTCTGTGTGCAACACACATAAATGCATCTTCAGCTAATACAAAGTGATGACATCTAGATGGAGAACAAGTATGATTTGTGGTTATTTTGCAAATAGGTAGGTTTTCTGGCCCCTGTCCTGTAATCTGAATCTTTTTACTAACAGCATTTTCTTGTATTTATATTTTCTACTTGCAAAAGCTTTGTGTGACTTAAACATACGCAGCCTGCAATGGTTACTGATATTTGCAGAGCTACTACTTATTATCTTCTTGTCCCTCTTAAGTGTACCTTTTACTATTTCTAACATTATGATTATCATATATAGAATTGAATAATTTAAACCTGTGATATGCTTAAACCTACATAGTTAAATATTAAGCCTGAGGGTATCAGAGCTACAGATAGAGGAATATTTGACCCATTTTGCACACACCATAGCTGTATTCTGGACTGCAGGCTTACCTTCTATCAAAAACATATTTAAGTGCCCTGATCTTTTTCTAAACACTTTAGGAAACAGTAACAAGCAAAGCCTATTCAGCTATGATTGCAGAGCTACTGAAAGATATCACACATGAAAAATTGTGAGAAATCTTATTTCCAATCCTTTTTTTTTTTTTTTTTTTTTTTTTTTGTGGAGCAGTTTGTTATAAAAAGTATGTTCTTATCTCTTTGAAAAAATAAAATACCACATACAGATAATAGTGATTTTCAGTAACTATATTTGCAAACACTAATCTGGACAAAATGCTATTATTGCTCCTTGAATTTATGTTCTTCAGAGTTCACACTGATTCTAGAAAGTAGTTGCTCAAGAAAGTTAAAAGCTATCAAAAATAGGTTAAAAATAAAGCCTTTGTACACTCTAGACTATCAAAGCTTCTGACACAGGCATAAAACCATTCACGTAATGCTGTTTTACAGGTCACAGGAATATGCAGAATGTGAAGGCTGCAGAAGAGAGAGTCAGCAGCCTGAGTCAGGCAGCTGGAACAATGAAGATGATGATATGCCCCACAGGATTTCCATTCTACCTAGAAGTAACCATGAAAAAATTTCTCTTTTTTCTTTAACATTATAGGCTAGCTCCTTTCTATACGTACACTGAGAGCAGCATTAATCCCTTGTATACAAGCTAAGGATTTGCTCTTTGAGTCTCAAAGACCAGAGCACTAAGGACACAACTTTTACCACTGATACATATGAAGGCCATCAAACCTTTGCAACATCCACATGAAGAAGGCCTACATCAGGAGCTCTCCAATTCCTTTGGAGAACTGATAGAAGGAAGGAACATGAGTCTGGATGTAGTTAACTGAACCCAGTCAGGGCAGCTTTGCTGGCCATCACCCACTCACTATTGCTCTGAGCAAAAGGATAAGAACCTTTTTATTTATTTATTTATTTATTTTTGGTGTGTGTGTGGTTTATTTGTGCCTTTTGTTTTTGTTTTGGGTTTTGTTGTTGTTGGTTTTGTGTGTATGGTTTGTTTTTCTTTTTAATGCTATATACTTTTGTCCTTCCCCAAAGGAAAATTTCTGAATACCTTTATTATACTCAATTATGTGTATAAACTGTGAAAATAGAAGAAAGCTTTTGAGTTAATTTGAGCAACATAATGGTATTTTTTCAAATCATGCACTATTGGACAGCACAGATAAATAACACATTGGATCAGTGGCTCACCAGAAAAAAATGAATATTGCAGTTTGGGTCAGAAGCAAATTTGTGGGTATTTCCAGCTTGAATAAAATGAATAAAATAATAAATGAGTAAAATAAAAGCAGATGGATTGTCTTGCAAGAGATAGAGTAAACAGACTGGAAGTAGTAGAAGACCTCTTTCATACATGAAAGACAATGACAAGCAAGGCTTTGAGAATTCATGGAAAAAAAAAAATGCAGGTACATACTACAAAATGTGATTGTTATCTCTGGATGCAATAGTTTTTTGAAATCATTCTCTTCTTCCTGTTCACATGAAACTCCTCAAAAAGGTAAATGAAATGTTTATAAAAAAAAAGCAAAAGAGTCAAATTCTCTCTCATGAGTTTGTTCCCAGAACCACCAAATTTCACTTTGTATAATAACTTCACTAAAATCTCTAGAACTGATGTGCTGTGAACACATACTGTAGCACTTCCACAGCTCAGGTGCCAAAGCCCCTCTGATCCCAGAAGACAGTTTAAAGAAATAATCTGCATAGTTGTCCCTAACATTAATTGATTTTGGGAAATTAATCTGTTTCTGCCCCAAACAAGAAGAATTTTTGAAAGGGATCATACAAGGGATGCTCCAATACCACAGAGAGTCTGAGTCTCTCCCTGCTTCTTCTTGTCCTGTCAAAGAAATAAATTGCTAATCAGAAATAAACCACAGTTATGTCTCTCAGACTACCAATCTGTGCTAGCTAGCTAACAGAAAATAGATAAACTACTCTCTACTATGTGCTCAAGGTTTAGGTGTTTTTTGCCACTTGGTCTGGAAGGGAAGAGGTGTTTGGAAAATTGTGAGCTCTGTCTAGAGGGTGGGATGTGTCTTCACTGGCATTCTCAATTAGTTAATGAAACACCCACACATCTGTGAGGGTCAGAGAACAGAAAGGGAACAGAAAGTGTCTTAGAATCTCAGGTAAGGCAGGTGCAAGCTGTAGCCCAGACTAAAGCACACTAAGCACAACACTTTTGTAATGGAGATTAGTTAATAGCAGTAATATCTTACAAGAGGAAAACAGAGCATTGCTCCTTGTCATCAGCCTACAACAAAACTGTGGAATATCATGGATTATGTGGATCATCAGGGTTGTTTTGTGTATTTTTTGAGATATCTGGCATGTTATTCTTTACCAACAGTAGCCTATGACTAAAATGACAAATTCCATAATTCCTCTGCCCCAAGACACTGTTTTTACCAAACAAGCAACTGTTTTTATTCTACATGGTTACGGAAGCTTTTGTTTTTCCAGTAGAGCAGTGATATTTGTGGACATATGTTTATCCATCTTCTTAATCTGTCAAGTTTTGGATCAGAACATATACTTCAGGATGAGCTAATTAGTAAAACTGAATCCTGATTTTTGGTGCATCATGTTTGTGAATTAAGATGAAAAGGACAGAAAATATTTTCTTGCTTCAGGGAGGAATAATTTACAGTGCTTATACCTAGTCGTGGGGTGTGTCAAAAATAAATTTCAGGGAAGTGTTGGAAAAATGAAGATGATTCCCTATGAAGATGTGTCCAGAGTGTCCTATACCAATATAAACTACCATTAAAGTTTACAATTCTGCAGGAATAATTTATTTAGAACAGATTAATTTATAAATTGTATGGGGCATAAATTGCAATAATTGGATCTGCTTCTAAATTACATGAAATGTGGTGCTGGTTGTATCCATGGTGCTGATCTATTTTTCTTTCTGATGTGAACATAAGCAAGACAAAAATATGCATCAAAATGTACCTAAGTACTGCAGTTCCCTGTCTTAAATCCAAGACTCTTCACTAGGAAAAATCACAATTAAAAACTCCTTTGCTTTTTGTTGATATATAGGCAGAACCTTTGCTTCTGGAGATGAACTGACTCAGTTAATTAACTTTAAGCCATCAATGACTGGAGTAGGTCCAAGGACTGGCATCACAGGTCTTATTCAAGGCCTTCAGTTGCGGATTGAGAATCAAGAAGTGTTGAAGGAATTTATGGTAAAGTGTGATTCCTTTTTAAGATATGAGTATTTAGCAGAGCTATGAAAGTGACTTTTATCAGTCTTCTGCATACTGTATGGAAGATCAGCTTGTATATCTTTACTGACTCCACTTTCTCATAGAATTACTGCAGCCAGAATGGGGCTTCTACTCTGCTGTTTGGGTGATACTACAGTATTTGGATCTCTCTCTTTCCACACAGCTCAGGCTTACATTGTCCCCTGTCCAAAGATAATGCCATGGAATGAAAAATAAATAACACACAGGAGTATGAGTCTCTACATTCTAGACTGAATTCTTCCTATACCCCCTCAGTTATGCTGAACATCTGCCTAAGAACTACTGTAGAGACTGCACTAAAGCAAGAAATGCAAGTATTAAAATAATTAGTTGATGAAAGGAAAATGTTTCTCACAATGCTCCAGTGATCCATGGAACTCACTGCCAAAAAATGCTATTAATGTCAGGAATTTTGTGAAATTAAAAAGTAATCTATCTCCATAGATAATAAAAACACATAATTACATCTCATGGCACATAAATCATGAGAAAGTGTAAAATTAGGAAAACATATCTCATTTCTGGATATAAACAGAGTACTCAGTTATCAACAAATTTCCAAAGAACAGATCATTTCATAACTCTTCAACACAGTGCTGGAATTTTCTTTAAAGGATGTATACTTTACCAGTGAAATAGATTCCTACCACTTTTCCATAGTAATGGCAATGTTATCAGGTTCTTTCACATGCCATTGTATCTTTCTGAATACAAAATGCCATAGGCTCAAGAGTATAGGATTTGCTGACTTTCCCTGTAGGCTCAAGGGTTTCAGTCTGTTAATTTAGGCACAGCATATTACAAGCTGAGTTACGTGTCTCCATTGGAAATGTATAAAACTAACAGGGAAAGCACTGGTTACAAATGTCAATGAATATTTCACACAAGTAAAAGCTGTAGTAACTGATGAAGATGGTGAAGAACTGTCACATGTATTTCAATTGATATACACTGTATAGTGGCATATTGTGAAGGCTGAGCACTGTGCAATGAGTACCAAAGAGGTAAAAGAATAAAGAGAAGTGAAGGAAACTCAAAATTGTAAATGAAATTAATTTGCACATTCCTGCTTCCAGCTACATTGCATTCTTTTACCCAAAATCTGCTATGAAGTACTTAATGATCATATTATTTGCACTTAACATCACTGATGTTGTTCCCTATATATCCATCACTTTCTCAGTGACTGAAAAGAATTCACTGACATTCACTATCTGTTAACTGCATTAGTTGGTTCTTTAGTCAGCATGCTATCAATTAGGAATGCTGACATTTGGCCAAGACAATATTCAGAACATCTATGTTATAGCAATATACAATATACAGGGGCTGAGGATGTGAGTACGAAATGTCACTTTAAAACTCAAGAAGTTTTGGGCAGGCTGAAGAAAGTATAAAGCAATATGAAGTCTTTAGAAGTCTAAATAATGATGTACTGACTCTATTCTGTAAGAAATCTACTTGCCAGTCTTAGATCACGTGTAGCAGCAAGGTTTGCTCACACTGACTCTGTAAAGTTTGTCTATAAAGGATGTGAATGACATGGATTGACTATTTCTCTTTGATTTAGGCTTTAGAACATGCAAAACCAATAGATGACTGCAGAACTGGCAAAGCACCAGAAAACTTGGGTAAAAACAGATATCGAGATATTCTTCCATGTAAGTATGCACACTAATGTGAACATACATTCAGTGTATGTCAGAATTACACCCAATTACACATAATTTTGTTGAGGCTGGAATAGACATTTGAGATAATCAAGTCCAGCCTAAGACCTGACACCACGACACCTAGCTAGACCATGGCACTAAGTGCCACATCCAATCTTTCCTTAAACACCACTAGGGATGGTGACTCCCCCACCTCCCTGGGCAGCCCATTCCAGTGTCTAATAACCCTTTCCATAAGGAAGTGCTTCCTTATATCTAACCTAAACCTCCCCTGGTGCAGCTTCAGGCCATGTCCTCATGTTACTCTTGGAAATACAAAGATTCTTTGAGAAGTATTTGAAAGTAGAATAACTAACCAGAGCTTTCATCTGCTCAGCTCTGATCAGAGTCTGAAACAAGTTTCATCACTGATGAGAAGTCATTTTAGAGGGAAGATTTGAGTCCAAGAGCTGAATGACTGCAGTTAACAGGGATTTCCAAAAAAATAACGTACTACCCTGTAACTCCTTGAGAGATATCACAGCAGAAGAACATTCTCTGGACCCCTGATGTATTTCTAAACTGCAGCAGCTGGACAATAGAAGCAAAATTTGTAGCAGTTACCTCTCTATATTAGTGATACAGCATACATTCTCAGAAGTTCCCTGTTTTGTAACAACCAATATCCAGTGACAATATTCCCGTGCCAGACATTAAAAGCAGCATTGGATACACTATTTTATATTGCTGCCAAACAATTCTATTCCTTAGAAGACTTCTCAGAGTGTTATACAAGTATCTTAAGAGAAATGAAGCTTCACTGAACTTGCATACAATTTATCTCTGGGAATTTCTATTAGCAGTGATTCATATTAGTGCTACTAGCCAAACATATTCTGAAATCCAGAGGCATAATTTGCTGGTAGAGGCTGAGGTTCCCCATTTTCTGAGTTTTAAGATATGGATGTTTCAGATCTACAGCTTAAATAGAAAACTCTGTTTCTATACAGATGATAAGACACGAGTTCCTCTGGGAGAAAAGAATGGCTACATTAATGCAAGTTACATTAGAATGGAAGTTGGAGAAGAGGAACATTTCTATATTATAACCCAAGGGCCTCTGCTCTCCACTATGGCTGATTTCTGGCAAATGGTCTGGGAGAATGAATCAGATGTGATTGCCATGATGACAAGAGAAGTGGAACTAGGACAAGTCAAGTGTCATCGATACTGGCCTGAACCTCCTCGTGACTCTATAGTCCTGGCTAATTTTCAACTCAGGCTAGACAGTTGTGAGATTCTGGAATACTTCATAATTAGAACTATAGAAATGACCAACAAGCAGGTAAGTTGAGTAGACAATACATTTATACATTATGATTATTCTTGTAAGTATTTTTTTTTAGTTTGTGTTAAGGTACCTCGTCAAAAATTGTTCTTTTATATCTGATAGCCAGAATAGCATTTACAATCTTACTGTTGTGGATATCGTGTTTCTTGTCTTCTATTACTGTGGCTTAGGTCAGTTACAAAAAACAATTTTAGTAAACATTAATGGAATGTTCTAATTTAAAAAATTATTTTATTTTTCCTTTGTAACCAACAAATGATTCCATCCTTTTGGGACAACAGAGCAACTTCAGTGATCAAAATGATGTGAAGCAAATTTCCAAGGCCTGTGTCTTTTGAGGCTGAAGGAAAATTTACCAGTGGAATTCCTTGTAAGCAGGTCTTAGGACTGATGATTTTTAACATTTCTTGTCTTTCTCTTCCAGACAAAAGAGAAGCGCATTGTAAGTCATTTGCAGTTTACCACTTGGCCAGACCACAATACTTCCAAACTGGCTGAACAGCTTGTAAAATTTATTCTCTACATGAGAAAAGCTCACAGTACAGGACCTATTGTTGCTCACTGCAGCACTGGCACTGGAAGAAGTGGGGTTTTGCTGTGTGTTGAAGTTCTGCTCAGCTATATAGAAAAAGATTTGCGTGTAAGTATCAAACAGATCATTGTTAAATTTTACAAACTGGTATAGAA
Organism: Ceyx melanurus; assembly: GCA_024611195.1. NCBI lineage: Eukaryota > Metazoa > Chordata > Aves > Coraciiformes > Alcedinidae > Ceyx > Ceyx melanurus. The sequence goes on along the minus strand of JANHGL010025001.1, from coordinate 5,387 downwards.
GTCAATAACTCCTGAGGCTATTTTAGACCAGAGGAATTTCTGGTAGCATTCATCCTAACAAAATAAAATAAACCCAGCTTTCCTTGTTTTAAACAACAAAGCTAATAATTACAAATTTATTATTTCTAAAAGAACTGAGTCACAGCTTCCCCACCTGAACATGCTTAAATCTTTCTCTATAACTTGCATGTCAACAAAATAAAAACTGTTCTCTTCTCATAGTTCAACATCAAGCAGATAGTGAGAGACTTGAGAGATCAGCGTTTTGGCATGATCCAAACTAAGGTAAGTTCTCAATAGTCAATTAGATTGATATTTTTAAAATCCTCAATGAGTGGTACATATGCTTTGATAAATCTGGGGCTAATGGCACAACTTTAGCCCACTCATTTGAGGAAAAAGCCTTCCAGGCAAGTGTTATCTAGATCTAATATGAAAGGTCTGTTCCTTACTGACTTGAAGTAAAAGCAAAGCACCAATACAGTGTGGATACCAGCAAAATCACACACCTTAATTAAGCAAATAGATAACCTTCACTGACCTAAATGAGACAAGCATATACTTACAGGTAACTACATTTAACAAGAAAGTGTTTCTGAACATTTACAAGTGAATGAACAAGGATGCTCTAAAATATCTATGTTACTGTATCCATGTTACAAAGATGCTGATGTTATAAACAGCACTTTGACCAGTCAATCATTTTTTTTGTCTTGAATTTATGTTGAATGTAACCAGGCATTTCACATTGATGTCTCTGCATGCAGGATGAGTATTTATTCTGTTATGAAGTTGTGCTGGAAGTCCTTCAGAACCTTCAAGCAATGGATTCCCACTGACTGCAGTATGGCATTTCTGTTGCTATTGCTCTTGGACTTCAGGGACCACTCAACAATTGCTTTAAAGAGATGTCAAGCCAGTGCAGACATATATTGTATTACATGCTTTGTTAGATTACTCTGATTTCTAAGACATTTCAAAACCTTGCTTAACATGTCCTGAGTAAGTCATTTAAATCTTGGCTCACAGTTTGGAGAAACAGCCAGCCAGCACAGCAACAATGTTGCTAAATTGCCATGGTCAATTTGTGTCTTCTATATAATTACACATTGTTAGGGAAATATTCTGGGACTGTGACAAGGAGATAGCAGCCTTTGGAATTAGCTTTACTTTCCAGGGGACAACTATAAAGATCTAAGATCCCACTGCTGTTGGTGGAAGATTAGTTGTTCCTCTACAAGTTGTTGGCACTATTGGCTTCTGGGCTGCAAATCATTATTTTCTACCATAGTTATGCTTTTATGTGGAAGGAGTCCATTTGTTTACCTCTGGTTGCTTGAATAATATAGAACCATTTCCAGTCATCACTCCAGCCCAGGAATTTATACCACCATCACTAGGCATCTTAAATCAAGAAACAGACAGAAAAATAGAACGTCTTTAAGCCCTAGCTGCTTCTCTTCAAAGCAGGAAGAGTGTTCTAATAGCTGGATGGAATATTTATTTTTCCCAGAAATACAAACAGCTGCAGATAGCAACAGTATTCTTTCATTCTACATCCATGTAAAAAGGAGTGAAATATGAAGGCAGATGAAATGATTGTGTGTGCATTGTGGCACGTGCACACAAACATTTCATCTTCCCCTGATCCTTCCTGTTGATTAACTGTCTTGTCATTCTTCTCTCGGATCTGAACTCTCCCTTCTATGGGAAATCCCACTGGTTTCAGATACAGCTAAATCAGATCTTTAGAGTAAATAATTCCCTGTACAGTTTATTTCTCTTGTAAAAAGTGTTGCGGTTAATGTGAGTTTGAGTGGATTTGAGCAGAAATCTGATGTTCAAACTTGTAAGATTCATTCTGTAGTACTACTTCTAAGTCCTTTTTCTAGAAGGTGATATGCATGGAAGTGAAGTTATTAGATGTGCATTGGAAAAGTAACTTTTAAACCCAGGAAGTTATAACAGCATTTAACTGAACTGTACATATTTTTAAAACTTTGATTTTGGGAAATGAGAAAATATTGAGGCATTTTAATATAAAACTGCAGTAGAAACAGGACAATGAAATATCTGTTTCTGTTCTTTACTAATGAGATGTTTATGGTTCAGAGAGAATGGGGGATTAAATACAAATTAAAAGTATTACTTTTAGAAAAAAGCCACCATAATCCAGTTTTAATTAAGGCCAAGGGGGTTGTTGTTTCTTTCTGCCCTCAGATAGTCTGCTGGAAGTCAGGAAAAGATAGAAATTAAATTTATTATGCAAACCAGACACTCATTTCAAACAGAGTGATAGACCCCGAGGGTAATGCTAAATTAGTGACATAACCCTGGATTTATATTGGTATAAACATAAACAAAATTCAATGTTCTGTCTTAAATTCATTGAATTTAAGCCTTCCCAGAAGCATAATTCTAATACATTCTGCATTTACTATCTTTATGTTGCATATAAGGGACTATTTGCACAGTCGTGTCAAGTGTCATCCGCCAAATTTTTGTTCCTAACTTTGTTACCTTCATTTTGTATTTGGCCTTTCACTTTGATTTTAATTACCATGTATACTGCTATGCAATGAATGTACTACACTGCACATGGATGCACAAATCACTTTTTGTACAACAACTTTAAAAAGCTTCTCAGTGAATATATTAATGTACTTTATGAAAAGGTGGAATTTTTTATGGTTTAGAACAAGCATTCTGGCTTTAGAAGACAATCTTCATGGCATTATTTGTTCCTCCACATTTGTGCATCATCTCTGCAACTGTTTGACAGATGTGTTTGCTGTTTGACAGATTTTTTTTCCTGTTTCACAGGGATATAAAAAAAAAATAAGAAAATACTGTGCTTCATTTAGATTTCTTATCATCAAAAAGCAGCTGTAATACTTCACTACTAACCAGTATGAGCTTTTTGGAAAATCTTTTATTAATTGGGGCTTATATTTAAACTTATATGGCAGACTTTGCAATGGTATCTTTTGTACATTCCCCTAAAGGAGGCATTACTGACCTCAGAGACATTGTGCCGTATCTCATGTTTTATCCTTTAGAAATATAATATTTAAATGCTCTTAAACAGACACTGTGATTAAGATCCATCCAATGAATACCTCATGCAGTCTGAACTTCATTTTGGATGAGACATACACTTTTATACAGATCTAGTCCTCTAAGGCTGCTAAGAGAGTAAGATAAAACAGAACTGTCCTTACAGATAATTTGTAATCTGTTATTTAACAAAGAAACTTTGACCCACAGAGCCTCTCAAACCAACTTTGTGTGGAGTCAGATAGACACAATTTACCATATGCTGGGTGACAGGCCCTCCATCTGTCACAGTCCCAGAGTAAACCTACAAAGCAAGTCTCTCATTCCACAGCCTGAAAGCATTTTAAGAAAACTGCAGACTTGCAAGTGTTCTGCACATGTTTGAAGCTACAGGCTGGTCACCTCAGTACTAGTACTGCTCATGAGCTCCACTGCTGACAGTCAGTCTAAACAGCAGATAAATTTTGAGAAGGACTGGAAAGATAGACACATCTTCTTCCTACAATAGACACTGTGTTTGGAGAAATAAAACAATGAGTCATCACCAAAAAGTCCCCAGCATATGTGACTGCTGTATATGCTCTCCTGGAGATGCTAAGGAACCACATGTTCTCAGCTTCCCTTTCAAAGGTAGGATTGAGGGATTCAATAAGCCAAACCACATAAACAGAGTTCTCTGCACCTCACAGGTTTCTTCTTTTACACTGCATTACTGGGGTACACTAATATCCTTTATAATATGGTGCCACTGAATTAAAAGTGTAGCTAAATTGAAAACAGTGACAAGACTTTTACAGAGCATTTAAGAATAAAGGAATCTGGCTACACTCAGCAGCTCATATACCAGTTTCTCTCATATGCAACACAAATCAGAGTCCAACTTCTGTGTTCTGTATTCAAGCATGCCCATAGGTCTCCACAGCATGGAGATCAAGGATCATTGATATGCATTCATTTGGAACAAGAGATACCCACTCCCTAAAAAGCTCACACTATTTGACAAGTCAGACTAAACTTGAGTAAAAGGAAGATCTACATTTCAGGCCCAGAGAAGTGAGGCAGCAGTTAGTGATTTGTCCAAGGTCTACAGAGTTTTAGTAAAATCTGGGAACTAAACCCACATGATCCAAGCTCTGATTGTGTGCCTACACACAAAAATATCTTTCATCAGTCAGAAAATAGGATCATACTGCTCTGGCCCATTGAGATATTTAGGATATAAAGTGGTCTGACTTGAACTCATCCTAAGATGCAAGAGATGTATTATGGTACAGGACCTCAGCCTGTGCCTGTGGTTACACTGCTTACCTCAGAGTGGCACTGAGATCACTATTTTTATTTCTAAATTATGCTACTCTATTACAGTTATCAGCCAGGACAAGCTGCAGTACAAATGTAAATAAAAAGAAGACATTTTTTGGAAGCAGTGCCTTCCAGAGTAAGCACTCAAACCAAGTAAACATCTGCTAGTCCTCAGATTCATACTGGAGCATGAAACCTTGTCACTGGTACTTTATCTTCATATTGTTCTATAGTCCATATTCATATTCTTCTGTTCCATGCCAGCAGCTCCTGCTTGGCCGGGCAGGCGCTTGCCGGGCTGGAGGGAGAGTTACCGCATCCTGACCAGCCCTCCTGGCATCATTTTACTCTGAGAAGCAACAATTTTTTACTGCCATTGAGACTGCTGCTAAGTTTTTTATGTCTACCATTTTATCTCAGTTTAAAAACAAGTATATCAAGGGCAAGTAACTTATATTGTTACAAAATCATGTGAGCAAGGGGAAACCAGTGTCCCCATTCTTTCCTTTAACATCTTCATTGAGTTACATGGACTCAGGACTGCTCAGAAGTGATGGCTCCATGTATTCCACTGCTTCATCTGCAATGGCAAGATACCTTAAAATATCCACACATGCCAACAAGGGTGGTACTGGCTACAAGAACATTGTCAGGTTTGAATAAGTACCAGCTTGTATTTTTAGAACTTGCACTAATCTAATCAGGCTTCCTTTTCATTTCCTTATGAAGTCTGAGAGATGAGTCAGTAAACTTTGTCTGTCTTTTCCGTTGGAGTGTATGGCCTCACCGAGTAACAGAATCTTCCGTGACGGGCCAACTACAGCAAATGGCAATGCCGCGAGTATGGCAAAAGAACAGCAAATATCGCCATCTACGGGCAAACCGCTCCTGGAACCGCCAGCAGACACTCGTGGGCACAGAATCGAACCGTGAACTTTTCCTGAGGTACACTCAAAAGCGATGCCAGGAGGGCTGGTCAGGATGCGGTAACTCTCCCTCCAGCCCGGCACGCGCCTGCCCGGCCAAGC